>APFE031361267.1:140821-216546 GCA_000404065.3 Pinus taeda | reverse complement strand
CCCTCCCCCTACCCCCCGAGAAGGAATATGGCTGATCATATTAAGCTACCTATGTTTAAAGGAACTATATCAGAGGATCCAAAGCAATTCTAGTTTTTATGCAAAGTAGTATGAACATCAAAATAGGTCCAAGATGAAGACATAGATAAGGTGCAACTCATCACGACATTTCGAGATTGATCATTGATGTGGTACATGAAGTATTCAAGCAATTAGATTAGGTCATTCACAAATATTAAAACAATGCTGGTAAAATAATTTAAGAAGGCGAAATCTAAGTCACAACATATCACAAAGTTAAAGGAGATCAAACAAAGGCCTACTGAGTCTATTTGGGAATTTGACCAAAGATTCAAGGTATTATTAGATCAGATGAGCTTTGACATAGCTCCATAGAAACATAAGGAATGGTTCATAACTGTGTTGCTACCACATATTAGATTTCATTTGACACAATAGAAGATAAAAACTCAAGCTGAAGTTCTAGAGCATACAATGAAATTAGAAGCTTTGTTGACAGGAGATACCAATGCGGGTATGCAGCAGATTCAGAATTAGCTAGAAAAATTGACTCCGCAGTTACAAGATATGAAGAAAAGTAAAGAATTTTATGAAGAAGTGTGGTCTATAAAGTGAAAATCAGAAGGCCACTACAAAGAGCAATTCCCTCTCTTTTGAAATTACATGGCTAGTGCAACACCTAATCCTTTGAATGCTGGATCCAGCTTATGGTGTGAGATATGCAAAACTAGAGGCAAACATCGTTCTGAATATTGTTATTTGTTGCAAAAATATATGCAAACTCCAAATAATGTATTTTCAAGTTCTGTAAATCGGTGGGACACAATGAAAATAATTGTCGAGCTTATGTATTAATGATGGATCGCGGTGCTAACACATAAAGAATGAAATCTGAATATCAAGGACATAAAGGAAGTGGACAGCATGTGGTCATGGTGGCTATCAAGGAAGAGGTCGAGGTGGAGGAGCTGGTCAAGGTCATGGATAGATTATCTAATACAACTGTGGCTAGGTAGGTCACTTCACAAGAGACTATCAGAATCCTACTATGACATGTAAGTATTGAAAATCATTTGATCATGTAATTGAAGAGTATCTGGTACTTATATAGAAAGAATTCAAGAAAAGAAACATCAATAGATGACACAAAACATTTAGATGATGACTATGAAATCGAGGACCAATGAACCTCACATTAACATTGTATCAAGGAGTAGAGTTGCGAATGGAAATGACAAAATAGATGGAAAGAAGGAAGATGAAGCCACATGGGTAAGAAAGACCGCGGAAAAAACTCTTTCGTTTGATGTTCATAAGGAAAAACGTGTTTATGGAGGTGAGGCAAAGCTTAATGGATGTTGGAGCTTTGACCTCTGGCGTGCAGCCAAAGAAGAAGAATAATTGTGACATAATATCAACTATGACACAAGATATGGATCTAGGTATTTTAAAGTCATTCCTACAAACTTGCAGAACCCATTAAGAAACCAAAAAGTTGTAGAAGGGTTGCAGAAATTGATAGATTCTTGTTCTTCTAAAGAAGTACCGCGGAGTGAGTTACACGCAATTAACAATTTAAATCGACATAAGAGAATGACTGGAAAAGAAATGAGACTCACTGTGTAGATCAAAGAATATGACATGGATCAAGTTATTCTAGATTTAGGATCTAATGCGAATGTTTTTCCAAAGTAGACCTAGGAATTGATGGGTAAGACAAAGTTACAATGGTCAGTAATTCAGTTGAGAATGACCAATCAGCAGAAGATCCTCCCTTTATGAAGAATATATAGTGTGGTAGTAGACATTGAAGGAGTTCGAATTATTGCAGTCTTTGAAGTGATAGAAATTGTGGATGAATACATCCCCTATCCAACATTTCTTAGACTAGATTGGGCATTTCATAATCTCGCTATAGTCAACTTAAAGAAAAGACAAATGGTATTTGAAAAGGACAACATGAGATTAATTGTTCCATTGGACCCATCAAAAGGGGCGAGATGTACAAAGCCTGTTAGAGATGAGTATTACACAACATATATTGATAATATCTATCAATTGATAGCTAAACAAGAAGAATGGATTAATCCCACTGTATATGGAAAATTTATTTGGGAACAAGACAGTTGTTGTACGCCAAATTCAGAAGAAGAATTGGAAAATTGGTAGAATAGGCTACACAAAGTGACGACAAGGCGATGTGAAAGGATCACTAAATCACTTCGTTGTATAACCTCTTAGGCATGTAATTTACCTTACTATGACGGTTTGGGTAATGTAATCACTTTCCTTGATGATTATGGAAGACAAATACTAGAAGAACAAAGGTTGTTAGCTTTGGATGTAGCCATGAGGTCTACTCCTGCTAGATGGTGGGGTACACATAAAAGAAATATAACAAATTGGCAGCAATGTCAAAGATTAACATGGATCAGGTTTGGGTCAATAGATACATAAATAGAAGTGAAGTATGTTTGTAAATCTGACCCTAGGGAGCATATTCACTGATGCACTATAGTATGGGAAGATATTCCACAACAGGAATTGGTACACAATTTTATCCACACATTAGAGACAATTCCTATGAAATGATATCTAGAAAACTAAACTACACGATGGTACTGTAAATTGGGCAGATTTGGTTGAAGGATTTGTATTAACATTTAGTTTTGAAGATGATTTCCCACGTATAGACTCGAATCTTCATCTAGTAAGAGAAAAGATGTTTGGGAATGCGACTTCATTGACATGGCAACAACTAGATTGGACTGCACAACTAGAACATGCACTAGAATGCTATAAATTATTGCAGAAGAAGATGAATATGTACACAGTATCGACATAACAGAATAATAAGGACACATCGAAGTCATTGGACTTGAGCTAGAAATACCAGATATAGCGAAGCCAGTAAAGACTAACAAGGTGAATATAGCATCAGAAGAGGAACTGAAGTTCGCAATGATTGTAGACTATTGGGACAAAGATACAGTTAGTAAAGTTACAAAGCTGCTACATGAGTACCAAGAGATATTCCCTACATTTGTTTCAGAAATGAAGGGAATATTAGGGGATCCGGGAGTCATGAGAACTCCCATTAAACCTAATGTGAATCTTGTCAAGCAAAGACCCTACAGATTGAACCCAAAATATAAGGAAAAGGTGAAAGAGGAGTTAGATAAAATGATAACGGCAAGGATCATTGAACTTGTGGAAGAATCACAGTGGGTAAGTCCTGTGGTGGTCCAAGAAAACAAGACTAAAGGAGAAATCATGTTTTGTGTGGATCTAATAAAGTTGAATGATGCATGTGTTCATGATCCCTTCCCTAGGCCCTTTACAGATGAGGTGTTGGATAATGTGGGAGGACAAGAGGCCCACTCATTCATAGATGGATCTTCTAGCTATCCTCAGATTAGGATTTCACTAGAGGATAGAGATAAGACCACATTTGCAACATAGTGGGGCTCATATCAGTATACAATGATGCCTTTTGGGTTGAAGAACATCCCTACTATATTTTTAAGAATTGTGGTTGCAACATTCAAGGAGTATATACACAAATTTCTGGAAGTATACTTTGATGATTTGATAGTCTTTGAACTATTGAAAAAGCATGTTGTGAGCTTAAGGCTTATGTTGGACATCTGTAAACAAAAATAGGTCTCATTGAACTTAAAGAAATGTATATTTTGGGTGCCTTTTAGCATACTGTTGGGGCACGTTGTGTGCAAGCAAGGTTGATGGTGGATCCCATGAAGATAGTTGTTATTGTGAACCTATCTCCAACAAAAACAGTGAGACACTGCTCATTACATTGTGACACACTGGATATTACAGAAAATTCATTAAGGGTGTTGGGCATGGAATCCCCCCAAGGCATTTTTTGGGGCTCAAAACCCAAGTTTTGACTGAATCTTGTTGTAAAGCTCCGCGAATTGTGGGCACGGGATGCGAAAGTATGATACAGTCACAGGGTTGTCCGCCCTAGTTGTGTAATGTAATCTCAACTGGATAGACCTACCCATGGTCCACAAACCATGGGATTGTATAAATAGAGTGAGGCTCTAAGTGTAAAAGAAGACTAACTAAGAATAGAAGCATGAGAAGTCTAAGTGATTGAGTCAACGGTAGAGTGTCTTTGTGGGTCGTAGAATAGGAGAAGGCCCTGCAGCTGAGTGTGCAGAGGCCTAGTAGTCCGCAGTTGAGTGCGCAGGCGAGTCGAGTCTGTAACCGGGGAAAGAATCAATAAAGAGAAGTTTTTCTATAATTCTGTGTATCTGTTCTTGGGTGAATGCATGATTGATATAATTTGCAAATATTATGTTTATTTACTGCGTGCACCTGTATGAATGTTTTATGTTGTTAAGTATAACTTAAAGCACTCAAGTAGGAAAAGATAATTAACTAACATTGGAATATAAGCAAGGTCTTTAAGAATGATGCAGAGCGCGACGCTCAGCCCCTGGGTAGGACTGCACGAAGGCAGTACACCAAGCCACGAGGAACGGGAAAGTGTGCAAAGAAACCTGCGCGAAGGGAAAAACTGCAGACCCGTCAAACTCGTCAGACATCTCCAGGGTGTGGAAACCTAGTTTTGGCACCCTCCCATACTGCTTCAGGTGAGACCACAGTTTGCGCCCTGCAGATTGTTTCCGAAAGAGCTAGTAGTACTGGGATTTGTTAGGATAATTAGCTCTAAACCTAGGTGATGCCCCAACAAGCCAACAAATGGTTCCATTTCCAAGACCAGGATATGTGTAGAGATGTCTGATGTCATATCACTGGAATCCGACAAAGAAAGGAATTGAAGAGTGGTTGGACAGAAAGATTCACGAGTTCGTGGTGCAGGAAAATAGGAATTCATAATTATAAAAGGAAGAGTGGTTAGATTGCTACTTATATATGGAAATCCATGAAATTTTCTTTGCATCCTTCCCTACTGAGTTGTATAAGTGGATTGCGAGGCTAGCAGATAGCCAAGGAAGGTTTAAACTCAACAAACTTGTTGTGTGGACTCCAGAATTGGTGCGAACAATGGAAGCATTGGAAGATAAGATCATGCATGCTGTTGATCACTGGTTGGATTGAATCATAGGAGGATTCATCACTGAATTTACGATAGATACTTCAGTCAGCTATAGCAAAGCAGAATGACGCTTCCTTAAGGGACCACGAGGTAAGTACATTAAATCTTTGAACACTTGGATTAAAATGCTACTGTGTGAAAAGCAGGTTATGCGAATAAATTGATGTTTGAGGCTACGCGGAGTGGGAGGATCTACATAAACGAGGGTAGCATAGAACTAGAAACTAGCCCCTTGATTTCACCTTCGTGCAGAGGTGAGGAAGAGTGCACGAAGGTTTCACCAAGAAGTGCGATCAATCTAGTAAAGCATAGAATTCCACGCATACCACCCCCACCCACACCACCACCAATTTCATCATATTCACCCATGAGTTTGCCCATACCACCTCCGCCACCACCGCGAAGCAGTATGGCCAGTGTGATAAAGCTACCAGTGTTAAAGGGAGTAGGGAATGAAGATCTGAAACAATTTTGGTTCATGGTAAAAGCGGTATGGGAGTCACAGGGTGTCACGAACAACAATATAAAGAAGGAAACATTGGTCAACACTATGTAGGATTGCACGATGACCTGGCACATTAAGCATTCCAATGAAAATCTGAATGCAGGGATAATGGATATCCAAGCTGCGCTAAACAAGGAATTTAGCAGGAAAAAATCGGAGGCACAATTGATCATTGGGATCATGGAAATCACAATGCTACCAGGTGAAACCCCGTGGGAGTTGGATCAAAGACTGAAGTGCACAATTCACGAAGTGAACATGACCTTAACAGACGGGCAATGCCGTGAATGGTTTGTAGCCTCATTAACACCGCATCTACGGAATGCGCTGTCGCAACAAAGGCTAACCACTCAAGCTGAGGCTTTGGAGGTTGATATAGATTCCACGAGACTCTGATACAAGATCCTAACCTGGGAGTCTAGCAGATTCATGCACAGTTGAAGAACTTGTGCCTTCAGATGCAGAGTTTGAAACAAGATAGGATGACTCATCCAAAAGTGCACGATGAGGTATGGTGCATAAAGTGCAAGGGCCAGGGGCATGACAAGGACCACTTCTCGGTGTTCGTGAATTACCTCGTGGGAGGAGGACTAATGCCATTGAGATTAGAGGCACAAGTAGGACCAAGTGCGGCGCCTGCATTATGGTGTGTGATTTGTCAGATAGGAGGACAACATGCTACATATAACTACCATCTATTATAGAAGTATACATAGAATTCCCAGTAGTTGTTCTCTAATTTCTGCAGGTCAATAGGCCATGATGAGCACACCTGTAGAAGTGATGAACTAATGATGGATCAGATTCCTACCTACAGAGTTCAAGCCGAAAAACGGCCCCTCGATCAAAATGCAAGAATGGCGTGCACTGGATTTCAGGGGCATGAACAAGGTAGAGGTGGAATGGGACCACGAAGAGGTCGCAAATAGTTGATATGTTACAATTGTGGAGGACCGGGTCATTATGCCCGCAATTATACAAATCTAATGAAACCATCATGCTTATATTGTATGCAGTTTGACCATGAGATAGAGGACTGTCCCACATTGATAGTGAGGTTGCACGATAAAGGACCACTCTAACCTCCCCCAACTTTGAACCTGCAAACGATGAGGTCTGAGCTGTGCAAGGAAGACCCGAAGACAAAGGCAAGCAACCCGAAGAAAGTACCTGGGTTCGCAAGGCTCCAACAAAAGAACCAGAATTTGATTTGGAGCACGCTAAGGAGACATTCATGGAAGCTAGGAAGAGATTCGCGGATGCCTCCACTTCAGGACGTAAAGACAGATTGGAGCCGGAAGTGGAACCATCGATGCTCACTACATTCTTGGGGACATGCATGAAGCTACTGTGCAACAACAAGGATATTAATGGGCTGTAAGAACTCATAACTAGATGTGTTGGGACCACGCTAAGAGAACCGCATGTAGTCCGAAAGCTCGTGAAGCACACTATGCGAACAAGAAGGGAGATGAGATTGACCATGCAAATCGGGGAATATGAAATGGATAAGGTGATTCTGGATCTAGGATCGGATGTGAACGTCCTACCAAAGCAGACATAGGAGCACATGGGTAGGCCTACACTGCAATGGTCTCCTATTCAACTACGAATGTTAAATTAGCAAAAGATCCTACCTATGGGAATATTGCATGGAATCACAATAGATATTGAAGGTGCGAGTGCTCTAGTAGTTTCAAAGTGATAGAGATTGTTGATGACAACAATCCCTATCCCGCGCTACGGGGAATAGATTGGGCCATTGACATGAATGAAGTGATAAATCTAAAGAAGCTCAAGATGATTTTTGAGAAAAATTCACTGTGCATAGTGGTACCTTTAGACCCTACGGAAGGATCGCACTACACAGAGCCAGTGCACGATAATGACAACAACGATGATCTAGACTATATCTACAAGATAATTGCGTGCAAGAAAGACTGGGTAAATCCAACTGCAAATGGCCAAATCTCGTGGGAGCACGAAATCTCCTACAAATCTAATTCTGATGAAGAAATAGAAAGATGGAAAAACCGGTTACACGAGTTAACCACGCTCAATTGTAACATGATGAAAAGGTCACTTCACTGCGTAGCAACAAAGGTAAGAGACCTACCTACGTAGGAAGGGTTGGGCGAGTTGGATGATTGCCTGAACAAATTTGAAAAAAAAGTTCTGGAACAAGAGCAGTTCGACTCTCTGAAATGGGTACTATGAGCTACGCCTGCAAGATGGTGGGGTACGCACTAAAGAAGTTTCGAGGACTGGTGCGAGTGCAGAAGGATGATGCACATACGATTTGGGAAACCTCAGATGTGGTTAAAATACAAGTATGACAGACGAAATGGCCTGCGTGCCCACCTTTCTAGGTGGGTACAAGAATATGGTATGAAACTTGCAAGAGTACACACAGTGCTCGTGGTAGGAGACATGATCGAGACGCAGGTGGGAGCAAGACAATGACGCGAACAACCCCTCCATTTGGGACCAGGAAGTATTGTAAGACCAAGCACATAGAAGCATATTCACACAAAAGCTTTTGACAAAGTACACAAAGCACTGAACACAGTCCACCATGTGAAGCAGGCTGATTGGGACCTGTGCATACCAGTAGTTCTCTGGGCATATAGGATCGTGTGCAAAACCCTGACCATGCAGGCACTGCTAAGGATGGAGTATGAAGCAATTGAATTAAGCCCTATAATACTTAGAGGACTTAGGTCATGCATGATCACACCAATACATATGACGGTTTGCGGAAACTTGGAAGCAGAAATCCAACAGGGAAGCTTTAGGCTCCAAGAACTTGAGAAAGAAAGAGTACGATTAAGGAAGAAAAGTGCTTTGGTAGAAGTGGAAGTCAAGAGGTTGGAATATGAGATAAGGGACAACTTTCTCGATAAGAAGACCACGGTGATAAAACAGGGTGTGCACAATCATGCTGATAGACTGGAGGACTATCACTTCAAATTGACCAGTTTGATGCCTTGGCTTGGACCACATATTACTAAGAGAATTAAACAGGGTGATGCACTACAGAGGATAAGGTGTGTGACGTGGCTAGTAATAGAAAAAGTTAGGTATTTCCTAGAAATAATGTTGGATGATCGAAGGAAACCACATATAGGTGGCATAGAAACCTGAGTAGCCGAGGAAGGAATAGTCTTAGCACTCCAAGCAGTTGAAATGGAGCGTGGAACTATAAACTATTATGCCCGGGAGCTGCACGATGTTGGAGATGCACTTAGAAGCAAAGAGTCACAAGGTCCATGACTACACATGGGGGGGCTGCGCTGCTGTGCAGGTTAGCTAGAAAGTGACCGTTGAAGTCACTATTCATGATGAGATGCTCGACTTGAGGCCAAATGGAGCGGGCGACATGCATTTAAGACACAATTTATGGGCAAGATTTGGGAAAATATGCCACCAAGGGAGCATTAATGAACCAGATTTGGGGGGAATAGCAGAATTCCAATTCAAAAAGCACTATAAATTATGAAGTGTTGTCTAGTGAACAACACTTGGTCATTTGCGAATTGAGCTATTGAGTAGAGCCCTAATTGTTGAGTGCCAAGCATTGATTGAGCCCCTAAAATCGTGAGTGATAGATTTCTACACAAATACAATGGCAACAACTAAGGATGTTATGGAGATAATAGAAATAACCACCGAGGAGGCTGCGCAGGCCCTGACTATGGGGGATGTTTTGGAAGGCACCGGGATTGTGGCAGAAACCCTGAAATCACTGCGCATGCCAAGACCCAAGAAGGACAAACAAGAAATGGTCCCTGTACATGTGTCCCCGCGGAACCCGCTATGCACCAAGATGTTAATGGAGGAAAAGGGGAAATCTGTCACCATAGAGACTGATGAAGAAGAAGAAGATTTGGATGATCTTATCATTGTAGAGGAGGAGGATGAAGGCATGGAAGAGGACACTCAGCCTGCACACCCTATGAAAAAATTTCCCACCTATGTCCCCCCATGAAAATGGAAGGCTAAAGTGCCCAAGGACCTAGACGAGACCAAGAGCTTGCTCTAGACCCCGCTCCTCCTAGACAACATTGCATTTAACGCCATGCACTTGGGACACATTCTAAGCCTGAAATTCGATGATTGGGACCTCACTAACCATGAGAAGTTCCCTCACCTTGAGACCAGGAACCTCATGAAGCTCAAGCAGAAAACAGTGGGGGCAGTCATAGAGCTAGAGCCGCAGAAGTGGTTGCGCGGCATGGAAAAGGCTGGGCTATTGAATCTGCTCTGGGTGCCACACTTCCACCGCACACCAATAACCATTTTCGTCATCAGGCAGCTACTTTTCCTAGTGCATGATGAGTGTTTGTGGCTGAAGGAGCCCATCCCCCTCACGGCAGACCTAATTCACCGCATCTCCCAGATTCCATGTAAAGGAGAGGACCCCGCAGACATATTGGAAGGGAAGGGCAGTGACTTGGCCATCGCGGAGACCATGAAGAAAAAGTACAAGATGGAAAAGAAGAAGAGGGGCTATGCCATCTCTAATGTCAAGGAGAAAGCAGTGCGTGTGGTGACCCAAATCCTGGCAGGAAAGGTCATGCGCAAGTGCCGCGCGGATGAAGTACTCATGCTGATGGTAGCACTGGTTGAGTAGTGCGTAGAGGGGGTCCACTTTAACTGGTCTGAGTTCCTCTTCAAGGAGTTTTTAGAAAATTATCACGAAGCCCAGGAACAAGGCAAAACGTTCCACTATGCATGGCTGTTGCTATCCATAGTGCTCGTGGTTAGGGAATTGCTGGAGGATAGTCAATTCCCCATAATTGACAAGGATTTACCGGAGGTTGTGAAGTATGCTTCACTCTGGGGCAAAAAACATGCGAAGAGGATATGAGACAAAAAAATCCTCTGGGTGTTCATGGAGATGAACCTCAGAATGGGGATCAACTGTAAGCTGCAATTGTCACCCATTGTCTACAACAGTCTACAGAGTTTTGCAGAATTCAAAGCTGACATACATAACATTTATATCAGTGCATGTAAGAACCCAACCAAGCAGTGGGTAAAGCTATCCTTCGTAGCCATCGATGACATCATTTTTAATGTACTGGAGGCATGGCCACCAAGTGGCACACCCCAGACATCACAGAGATAGAGAAGTCGACGGTGCAAAGAAAGAAAGATGAGGCTAAGCTACACATCGCAAAATTGGCCGAAAAACAAAGCAAGGAAGAAACAGCAGCAAAAGTGCGAGATGATGCGGCACAAAAAGTAGCTGAGCAGGAAAAGGCTGCAACAGCAGCAGCAACACGGGAAGTAGCTACGAAGGTGGGCGAGGGACAAACAATGCCTTTGCAAGGGTAGGAAGTAGAGGAAGCAGAGACAAAAGAGGGAGGTGCGGACCCATGAACTGCATCAATACAGCTAAAGTGCCAACACCCAATAGAGCGGGCAGTGTCGCGTAAGAAGGTCAAGGCATCCAAGTTGTCTATTGACCCGATCACCTTAACCAAGGGTGATCTACATGACATCGGCAAAACGGTGTTTGATGTCATCAATGAGGCTCTCCAAGAATTCATGCAGGAGAACCAGATTATCTTGGGGGCCCTTAGAGTGTAGTTGTAAGAATTATAGGTGCACCCCCCTTAGGTTGGTACCCTTTCGACCAACCTCGCAGTTGCATCCACAGCAACAGAGCAGATGTTTCACGCGCAGATGAAAAATACCATAGTGCTACCGGAAGGGGCACTAGTGACATCACATGAGGCTGATAGGCCTATGGTCAGCACACTAAAAGGTCACAATATCAATATAACTACACTCCCGCGTGAGACCTTATATGTGTTGCAAGATGGGATAACTATAGAGCCGCGAGCCAGGGAGAGCTGTGCACTTCAAGTCCTCAATGAGAAAAAAAAAACATATGGAACAACTAAGCTTGCAGAGCGATGAATTGGTGTCACAGAATAAACAGCTAGTACAGGTGATAGATGACACTTGCCAAAGCGTCTCAGAGCTGGCCATCCTAGCAAACATACTAGCAGAGGCACGGATCCACAGGTTAGCAGTAGGGGTCCATGAGGCGAGGGAAGAAAGGACAAAGGTTCAGTTAGAGCTGAAACTTTAGATCGCTAAGCTATGGTTAAAGGCGTAGCCATCCACTCCCCCAGAAGTTAGAGAACAATGTGCTAGCACTGTCAAAGCGGGATTGGAGGAAATTGGAGGTGCAATGCATGACTGCACTAGTATTTTGGAAGAATCACTTAAGGTCCTCTCAAATCTGTAGGAGGACCCCAACATCTAGCGCTTAGAGACAAAGGCATGAGAACTCCAACAAAAGTATGACAATGTCCAAGGAACTGCACAAATGGTGGTCCTCACTCAGAGGCTTGCACGGATGCAGCCAGCTAAAGCACTGAAGGAGCAGGTGGATGCGGCATGACATAAGGAAGAAATCCTAAAGGTGCGCGTTCAGCCTTGGATCGACGAGGCCTTCACCATCATGGAAGAAGTCAAAGGTAAGCTCACACACATGCAGGGGATGCACACATTGATGCAGAGAAGCACTCCTGACACAAAGGTCTCAGAACAACGTATGCAGCAGATCCAGCAAGCAGCAGCTCAGTGCACTGCTAACCTCTGCACAGTTCAAGAATAATTTGAGGGACTCCGAACAAAGATCGCCGCGCTGATTGAGTGACTCGAGGGCGAGTCACGATGTTTGTGTTGGGGGCTTGTTGGGCATGTAATGCCCCCAAGGCATGTTTTGGGGCTCAAGGCCCAAGTTTTGACTGAATATTGTTGTAAAGCTCTGTGAATTGTGGGTGCTTGGCACGAAAGTATGATAGAGTCACAGGGTTATCTACCTTAGTTTTGTAATGTAATTTCGGCTAGATATACCTACCCATGGTCCGCAAACCATGGGATTTCTATACATAGAGTGAGGCTCTAAGTGTAAAATAAGACTAACTAAGAATAGAAGCATGAGAAGTCTAAGTGAGTGAGTCAAGGGTAGAGTGTGTATGTGGGTCGTAGAATAGGAGAAGGCTCTGCAGCTGAGTGCACAGAGGCCTAGTAGTCCACAATTGAGTACACGAACCCCTGCAGGTGAGTATGAAGGGTGAGTCGAGTCTGTAACCAAGGAAAGAATCAATAAAGAGAAGTTTTGCTATAAGTATGTGTATTTGTTCTTGGGTGAATGCATGATTGATATAATTTGCAAATATACTGTTTATTTACTGCGTGCACCTGTATGAATGTTTTATGTTGTTAATTATAACTTAAAGCATTCAAGTAGGAAAAGATAATTAACTAACATTGGAATATAAGCAAGATCTTGAGGAATAATGCAGAGCGCAGTGCTCAGCCCCTAGGTAGGGCTACGCAAAGGCAATACATCAAGTCATGAGGAACGGGAAAGTGCGCGAAACAACCTACGCACAGGGACAAACCGCAGACCAGTTGAACTCATCAGACATCTCCAGGGTGCAGAAACCTGGTTCTAGCACCCTGCCATACTACTTCAGGTGAGACCTCAGTCTACACCCCGTGGACTATTGCCGAAAGGACCAGTACTACCAGGATTTGTTTGGCTAGTTAACTCTGAACCTGGGTCAGGCCCCAACAAGCCAACAAAGGGGTATGCAGAGATAATTATGCCAATGGAGAAGCTATTGAATTAATATGTGACCTTTCAATGGAATGAAGAATGCCAAAAAAGTCTTGAGGTATTGAAAGAAAATATGATAACTGCACCTATATTGGTTTTCCTAGACTAGAATAAGGAGTTTCATGTTCATGTAGATGCATCTTACATAGCTTTGGGAGTAGTATTGGCACAACCTAGTGCAGGAGAAATCAATCACCATATAGATTTTGCAAGCAGGAAGTTGTCTAAAACATAAAGGAACTACACTACCACTGAAAGAGAAGGCTTGGCTATGGTATATGCATTGCAAAAATTCAGACATTATTTGTTGGGATCAAATTTTAAGATGTTCACAAAGCATTCTGCATTGAAATATCTAGTGAATAAGCCTATCTGAGGGAAAATTATAGATGGTTGTTGTTTCAGGAGTATGATTTTGAAGTGGTTGTTAAACTAGGAAGGTTGAATGTTCGGCTAGATAATATATTAAGGCTGAAAACAAGAGAAGAACCAATGAGCATTGAAGATAATCTTCCTGACATGCAGTTGTTTGTAATCAATATTGGAGATGATCACTTTGTAGACATTATTCTGTTTTTGGCTATAGGAATGGCCCTTGCAGAGTATACTACATGACAAAAGAAGGAATTGGTGGTAAAGGCAACTAATTTTTTGTTGATTGTAGGACATTTGTATAAGATGGGACCAGATGAAATACTATGCAAGTATGTCCCCAAACATGAAAGAAAACCTATTTTGGTAGAAACTCATGGAGGTGTAGCTGGTGGACATTATGCAGGGAAGCCTACTGCGTAGAAGGTCTTAAGGGTAAGATTATGGTGGCCCACACTACACAAGGATGAAAAAGAGTATTGTCAACTATGTGATACATGTTAGAGAACTGGGAAGCCATCAAGGAGGGATGAAATTCCATTAGAGACATAGGTGACATTGCAGGCCTTTGAAAAATGGGCCATTAATTTCGTTGAATCGATAAACCCACCGGGGAATAAAACTAGTGGGAGGTATATAATTACAACAACTGATTATTTGACAAGGTGGGTTGAGGCGGAAGCAGTAAAGCATTGTAGCATAGAAACTGCTACAAGGTTCATTTTTGAGTATATTTTTTCTAGATTTGGGTGTCCAAAGGTTTTGATGAGTGACAAAGGATCAAATTTCCTTAATGAGACCATTGAGGCATTGATTGAAGAATTTTAGGTGTATCATCAAAGGAGCTAATAAGAATTTATATTAGGGGAAAGAAATAGCTAAAAAATAAAATTTCTCGGAATCACTCAAAAGATAAACGACCACATCTGTCTCGTCAAAACGATCCCAACACAACATGTTCTGTTCAGAATGGAGTTTGTATGAGGAAGTTAGATCTCGTTGATTGTTTCACCAAACAGCAAAAAAAATTTCAGGTATTGCTCAGGCAACAGTCCGTACTATTGACATGGCAAGTGACTGGGCAAGTGACATGGAAAATTCAGTAGATTCAATGCCCAATGAGGGCTCACCATCTTGCACTAGGTGATTGGTTTCCAAGTTGGTGTGTTGGCGCAGTTTTATTGGTTCTTAGTGGACCAATGAGAGAATGACATGTGGCAAGACTGGAAGCCACCACATGGCACATCTCAAAGGTGAAATTTGTAATGGGAAATTGGTGAAATTTTTTTTGGAAGCACTTCAGTTTGACCCTACGACCTCCGTTCCACTAACCACATGCATTACCAACTACGCTACCCATTAGTTCTTGCCATATGGTGGAAAATGCACATTGTTAAAGGTTAAGTGCCAAAGGTTAGGGGTTAACCAGTATTAGTTAAAGCTAATGCTTAATGCACATGTGATCACACTAATAACCACCAGCATTAAACCTTAAACTAGCGGATTAGTTCGTGATAACGCTTAAGCATTAATTAAACGTGTTTTACAAATTATGTGAGTTTTGTGTTAAGCACAATCAGTGCTAATTAACCTAGTTTAATTGTTAATTAATCCAACGCTTAGTTTGGTGAAATTTTGGTGGAGCATGAAAAATGTAGAACTGTCCCTAGTTTTGGCAGACTTAACTTGAGTCCCTCCAGTTTTAGTAGAGGTTTTCTAGGCCAAACTGGAGAAAGCCATAAATTGCTCAGATTTCGACCAATTTTGGGAAATGAATAATCAATTTTGGATGATTTTTATGCTCTGAAGACAATGGAATAGGTTCTAGAGAAAATAAGAGACTTCTACATGTTATTTTTCCATAGGGAAGTTCAGGAAAGCCTAGGGCCACCAGGGAAGGAGGTCATGCCCAAATAAGCCGGAGTCAGTTTCAAAGATCTAATAGTCATTTTTTGGGTTTTTGGGTCCTATGAACCCAATGATACAATTTGAAAAAGCCATTGGAGATGAGAAGAAGCTTGTAATAGGACATTTGACCAAATAATTCCAAGAGGGCCTAGCCATTAAAAGAGGTCCTAGGAGATGTAGCCTAGCACTAAAGGGTGAACTCTTTGATAAGATTTGTCTTATGATTTCACTATGCATATTTCTCTGCATTTCATTTGTTGTCCATGTTATTTAAGCAGCTAATTAACTTAGATTTGCTCGCACATGACACATAAAAGACATATAACTTGACACATAAACCTCTTGCATAATTGGGTAAATGATACAATCCTAAACATAATTTTAATAGAGGAGGGATCTTGCATAGAATTAACAAGTTTTCCCAAGATTTCAAATCAGGTTGGTATCACAACAAGTTTATTTTCTTGATTTCTTAATATTTGTGCAAGTTTTTGTGATGGAAACTTCAACAAGTGATATGTCTAATCTCTCTTCCTTAGCAAGATTCTTTGATGAAGAGATGTTGCAGGATTTTTTCATCATGAGAGATATGGTGCAAGAGATGATTGAAGACAAGAAGAAGAAAATTGTACTTCAAGAGCAGTTGATGACCATGAAGGAGGAGAAGAAAGAGCTTCTTGAAAAGATGCATGAGATGGAGGTTTTACTCCATGATGTCAGTGAAACCCTAACCAAGTATGTGCATAAACATGAGGTATGCAATGAAATTTTATCTTCAATTTCCTCGCCAAATGAATTTTTTGGTGCTTTTGAAAGACACACTAGAGGAATGGGTCCAAATTGTTGATGAAAATGGACTATTAAGGTAAAGGGCTAGGCACACATGCACAAGGCATAGTTGAGCTAATTGTTGTTGAGGAAAGGCCTAGGTATTTGGTTCTTGGTTATTGATAACATGATGGAGAATGCTCCAAGGCCAAGGAGGTACATGAAGGTGTTCCAAGAGGGAATTTTATTACATGTTCATACCCTCAAGCTTGTGAATATTGTGTTCATGAGGAATGCAAAAGTTGTATACCCACTTTGCAAGAAGGTTCTCATAAGCATGCAACTAGTGGAAAGGGAAAACAAGAGGACGTTGAAAGCTCTAAGGTCATTGAAACCATTATTGGTATTCTAAAGAGAGCCACTACCTCATCAAATTCACATCCTCAAGAAGGTGAAAAATGTGAATTTACAAGGTATAAATCTGCCTTTAATCAAGTTTATTTTGATTATGATAAACATGGTAAATCTTCACACAAGATTGGGAGACAAAATACATGTATTTTTGTGGTTTGAATAACCATAATGTTTCAATATGTTGGAAGAAAATGGCCACATACAGGAAACTTTCAAAGAAAAAGTGACATAAAACTAGAGGTCCATTGGATAATGGAAACCATGTTGCAAAAAAGATGCAGTTTTTTTGCACTCAATGCCATAAGCAAGCCCATCTCATAGACAAATGTTGGACTTTGTATCCAACAACTCATCCACGACATTTGAAGATGGTGGAGAGAGATTTTGGTAAAGATGGAAAAGGATATTCCATAATTGATGTGGGTCAAAATGATTCACAATATGATGTGAAACTGCAAGAATCGCCATTGAAATGGTTTGGTAAGAGGTGGTTTGATTTCTTATTCAAATAAAGCTTGCATTTCTTTTGTTGATAGATGCAATTATTTGCCTTAAAAATTCATTTCTTTGCCTTATGAGTGCATTACTTTTCTGTTGAAAGTATGTTGTAACTTGTATGATACAAGATATTGAAAGTGGAGTTCTATTTGACTCACTTTAATGCAGCAAAGAAGGCAATTTGTGGTTACAAGTTTGTATTTAAATGCATTTCTTTTGAAAGCATTCTTGATGTTGCATATTTTCACTAAGAAGGTGTGTGAAAGGTGAGTATGTTACTCACTTCATTTTGCAGCAAATTTGTCAATTCAACTCTTATGTACCCATACATGTTTTTGGGCTTATTTTACTTTTGTTTGTACTTGCGTGAGAGTTGAAGAATTGTACACATATATGAGAGTTTGTGTGTGTGTGAACAATGGAATTGTTGCTAGTTTCATTGCCTTTGGATACATGCATAAGTGTCAACTTGTGTCGATTTTTTTTGCATGTATGTCATATCGACTTGGAAGAGTCGATTTTATCTCCAAATATGAAAGGGAGATGTTGACGTATTATTGTATGAGATGTGAAATTCTTGTTGTTTATGCAAATAATAGTCAAGTTGCTATACATGCTTATGTTTGGCTTTCAAGTCAAGTCAGTTGGTTGAAGATGATGTTTTGTTGACTTGATGGGTTGTAGACCAAGATTGCAAAAGTACAGGGGGATGTTACATGATGTGAAAATTGTTGCTTTGAAGGAGCAAAAGAAGAGGCCATCGATTTACATTTCTTCCATAATGTGTTTTTCCATTTAATGGTGTTTCTTGTTAAAGATGTTGTAGGATTTTGAAATATCCATTCTTGAGCAAGATGCTCATACTTAGACTTCATTCTCAAATCATGACATGAGCAGCATGTTGAATTGGAGGATGATAGAGACAAGAATCGAATGTGGACGAGATGAAAAAATTTGCAGCCATTGTAAACCATTGTATGTGTTGACGCCAAGATTTTCAGTGGGAAGGCTATCAGATTATATCAGTTTTCCAAGCACCGAGGAATCAATGTGGTACAAAAAAGGTATTTTGTAGCCAGAAAGTGTCCAACAAGTGTTGGACTGGGCTAGCAACAACAGGAGAACAGTGGTTGAGGGACATTGCCATTTGTGATGCAACGCATGTTAGTGTACCCAAGTGGTTGTCATGGGGACTTTTAAAGTATAATAAGTTGATAGAACTTTGGAAAGAGAATAGTATTCAACTATCATCAGATAACCAACTTTTGTGGGCTCAAAAGCCCGTCAGTGGGAAGGAGTGATCGAAATCTAGATTAGGGGCAAGAAATAGCTCAAAAATAAAAGTGCACAAAATCACTTGAAAGTAGAATTACTGCGTCCATCTCATCAAAAAAATCCCAACGCAACTTGTTTCGTTCCAAACAGAGTTCGTATGAGGAAGTTAGAGCCCACTGACCATTTCACCAAACAAAACAAAAAATTGCAAGTACTGCCCAATCAGCAGTCCGTATTGTTGACATGGCATGTGACTGGGTAGGTGACATGGACAATTCAATAGAGTCAACACCCAGTGAGGGCTTTCCAAGTGTTACTGGGTGATTGGTTTTGAAGTTGGTGTGTTGGCATAGTTTTATTGGTTCTTAGTGGACCAATGAGAGAATGCCACATGGCAAGCCCAGAGGCCACCACGTGGCACCTCCCAAAGATAAAATATGTAATGGGAAATTGGTCATATTTTTTTGGAAGCACTAGCGTTCGACCCCACAACCTCCGTTCCCATGCATTACCAACTACACTACCCATTAGTTCTTGTCATATGGTGGAAAATGTGCATTGTTAAAGGTTAAGTGTCGAAGGTTAGGGGTTAACCACTAGTGGTTAACACTAACGTTTAATGTGCATGTGACCACAATAATAACCACCAGCATTAAAACTTAAACTGCATGGATTAGTTGGTGATTAGCACTAATTAATTGTGCTTAAGTGCTAATTAAACATGTTTTACAAATTGTGCAGGCTTTGTGTTAAGAACGATTAGTGCTAATTAACCCAGTTTAACTTTTAATTAATCCAGCACTTAGTTTGGTGCAATTTTGGTGGAGTGCGTCAAATGTGGAATTGTCCCCATTTTTGGTGGACTTCACTAGAGTCCCTCCAGTTTTAGAGGAGGTTTTCTAGGCCAAACTGGAGAAAGCCATAGATTGCTCAGATTTCAACCAATTTTGGGAAATGAAAAGTCAATTTTGGATCATTTTGATGCTTTGAAGATAATGGAATAGGTTGTAGAGGCAATATGAGACTTCTACACATGATTTTTCCACAAGGAAGTTTAGGCAAGGTTAGGGCCATCCAGGAAGGAGGTCATGCCCAGATCAGCCAGAGTCAAGTTTCAGAGATCTAATAGTCATTTTTGGGGTTTTTGGGTCCTATGAATTGGAGTTGAGAAGAAGCTTGTAATAAAAAATTTGACCAAATAATTCCAAGATGACCTAGCCATTGAAGGAGGTCCTATGAGATGTAGCCCAACACTGGAGGGTGAACTCCTTGATCAGATTTGTCTTATGATTTTGCTATGTATATTTCTATGCATTTCATTTGTTGTCTATGTTATTTAAGTAGCTAATTAACTCATAATTTTCTCACACATGACACATAAAAGAAATATAAATTGACACATAAAAATCTTGAATAATTGGGTAAATGAGACGATCCTAATCATAATTTTAACTGATGAGGGAGCTTGCATATCATTAACAAGTTTTCCAAAGATTTCAGATCAAGAGCACTCCATATCACCTTCAGGAAAATGGAACAATCGAAGCATTTAATAGGATTTTGGAAAATGAACTGACTAAAGTATGTAGTGTCAACAAAGATGGCTGGGATCTGAGAATTCCAATGATGTTATGGGCTTATAGAACCACATGCAAGAATCTAACAGGCTAGACATCTTTCAGATTGGTTTATGGGAAAGAAGCTATGATGCCCATGGAGTATATTGTGTCGAGCTTAAGAATTTTAACCTTTACAAACATGATTGACCCCGACATGATGAAGGAAAGAATGACACAATTTCTCACATTAGAGGAAGACATATTTATAACAGGATTTCATCAGCAAGTACATAAAGCAAGAGAAAAATATTCACATGACCAACATTTAAATTAGAAGATGTTCTAGGAAGGAAATCTTGTCCTTTTGTATGACAGTAAGTTCGCGAAGTTTCCAAGAAAGTTTAAGATGCATTGCTTGGGCCCCTATATCATCAAGCATATCACAAATGGAGGTGCAGTTTAGTTGGTGAAGTTGAATGGAGAATTGATACCAGGGAAGGTGAATGGAAGTAGGTTGAAACTATATAGGGGAAACCCTACCATGGTACCTTTGCTATGAAAAGAAAAGAGGAGTCTTAGTGCCACCGGCAATTGAAATTGGGCATTGGACTATAAACTACACTGTAGAGAAGAGATTCAACATGGTAAGGTTACTTCACGACATATAGGAGTATGTCTAGGTTCGTGAGTTCTCTACAATGAAAGGTGTGTCGAAGTTTGCTTAAAATATGACTATTAAGACATAAACTAGCTGTTGGAGGAGCAAAAATTTGCATTTATGGAGACAATTTGGCAAGGATCTAGGGATAGATATGCAGTTAATAAATAGAATCTGAGCAAGATATAATATAATGATGGGGTTAGAAGATTAGGAGACCTATAAAAGGCCACGTCCTGCCAAGATTTTGGCACTTTGCTATTTAAGAGTTCGAAAACTGCTAAATATTGAGAAATTACAGAAGTTGCGCTATTGTATGAACACTAAAGAGCTCATTTGATTATTCGAAGAGAAAGGTATAGAGGGATTTATGGAAGCCACAACACCATATTATACACCCACAACATCGCCCATCTCGTAGTGAAGATTTCCAAGGAATAATACGACTCTGGAGCATAGAAGAAGCACAACAAGAAGTTGTAGAAGCTGGCTGAACCACAGACATAAGCCCAACTTATAAGAGACAACAAAGAGGAAGTCGAACACAAGCAGATGAAGAAAGAGAGCTTAGAAATTCCATCCCTGCTACCACCATAGTTTCCACCCAGGAAACCAAACACTAAACCAGTCAAAGATAACAAGGATGTAAAGTATGGGAAATTTACACCAGAGAACATACCATTTGAGGGAGAAGTGCTCAGAAAAATCCTATAGTTGAAGTTCAAGGATTACAACTTCAATGACCGAAAAAATACCCGTAGTTCACATGAAGTAGGTACTTGAAGCAAGTCCATTACCTAGAGAGTGGAGTAACAAGATTGGAAGCACATTAGTGGGAGAAAGGATTGGAGCGATGAGGCTTATTCAACATTTTGAACATGCCGCACTTTGGCAAAAGTACACTGAACATAGCCTGCGTCAAAAGATTTCTCGTGTTGGTGCACAATGGAAGCCTCTAAATGGGAAAGAGGATCTCCATTGACGAGATGCTGATATAGTGAATTACCAGGTTTCCATACCAAGGAAGAGACGCTGCTAAAGAGTTCGTGGGTAAATACCAAGACATACAAATAGTGTAAAACACGAAGGACAAATTCATCTTGGTTAAGAAAACACGAGGCTAAGATATAAATTCAATCAGTGGCCAAGGAGTATGCTTCACCAGGCATATCTTAGCTGGGAATATTATGTGAAAATGCAAAGCCAATTAAGTCCCTATAACAGTTGTAGCCTTAGTTACGCAATGCAACAATGGGTTCCAGTACAACTAGTCCAGATATCTATTCAAAGAACTCTTAGAAGATTACTGCAAAGCCCAAGAGAAGGGTAAGACGTTTCACTACTCATGACTGATTTTGATCATAGCATTGTGTTGGTTTAAGGGGGATTGACCCAGTTTCAGAGTGTACTGCACACTAACAAAACCCTCAACCACTGGCCCTTTAAGCAATGACCTGCAAGCAAATCGCAGTCTCACTCAAAGCTATTATGGGAGCTTGTAGAACCATGTTTCTACAACCAAAGGGATATCCACATTGTGGTGTTCATGTGTTTACTTATGTTTTATACCTATCTACAACTTCGCATACATAAATAACTTTGTGCTGATGATTTACTTCACAGATTTACACTTATCACATTAACATATCATAGAATAGTATAACAGGTATTCTTTCACATAATTCAGTAAAAATCATGCACAACAATATGTATAAACACAAATAATGAACATAGATACAAAAGACTTCGCCAAATCCTCTTCTTATTTATTAATATGGATCTTTCAATACATACACTTCTTCAACCTATGCACCCAGCTATAGGTAGTCTTCACACTCATCTATAGACTCTTCCAGGCCTCCACACGCTTAGCTGCAGAGCCTTCTATTAAGGCCCAAAATACAAAATAAAGACAAAAAAATGACTATTTCATCAACATCATATATGACTTCTCTTCTCTTGACAAAGTACTACATCTCCTTATATAGATTCCATTACTACAAAAATATGGTCCACATATTATTGATCCAACAAAACAATGAACTAACACCCGATGCCCATTACAAATAAGGGGATTTGACCCACCCCAAAGCCCCTAGACACTACACGATTAATAGAACTTCGTAGGCTCTGCACACTCCGCACCTCAAAATGCAGTCTTTGACCAAAATTGGACCAAGTTGGGCTACACCCAGCAAGGCCCCAACACTCATATGTGATTCGTCTTGATTCACTCAGCTACGATGCCCTTGATATTTGTTGCAATACCATTGTAGACTACATTGTATTACTGGAATATTTATGCTACTTGTTTCTCCTCTAGGCGCACCTCCTCTAGCAATGCCTCTATAGTTGGACCAATAACATTTGGTAGTACTTCTTTCTCCATTTCCTTTAACAGCTTGAGCCTTTCATTGACTATCTGAGAAAGTTTGAAGGTCTCATCCTGCCATGACTAAGTCCTCTCTTGCAAGATATGCTCCTTCCTCTGAAGCTCTTCTATCTTTTTCTCGATTTTCTTTCCTTCAATAATAATGGAAAGCCTCTGTGAGACTGGTAGGGTCTTCGTAGTTTCCAGGATCTCTTCCTGCTGCTTCTACTTCACCTATAACTCCTCCTCGATCTTCTAAATATTTGGATCCTCTTGCAGTGAGGTCCAAATTTGCATAGTTTCATCCAAAAACTTCCCTCCTTTCGCCACTGTATCATAGATTCCATTCAATGCAATATTTAAATCCTTCTCCCTCTGCTCCCCTACTTCTAGTCATGTGACTGATTGTAGCCTTATTTGTAGCTTAGAAATTTGCGCTTCATATTCAATTTTCATCTTCACGAGCTTATTCTTTTATTCCTTTATTGCGAGGGCGAGCTTCATGACCTTTTCTGCTGATGGCTCCTCTTCAAGAACCTTCATGTCTAGAGTTATGCTACAAGTGTATGCAATGGATTTTTTCAGTTGTTCTTGTTGCTTCCATGCCTCATCTCTTTGCTTAGCCAACTACTCCAACTCCTTTTTCATAGAATATTTCTCCTTTTCCACTTGACTAGTCAATAACGAACTTCGTTGTTCCTTCTCTTGCAACTCAGTTGCTATTCTCTAGTGGAATTCATGTAGTACCTAAATTGCTCTGGTTGTTGGCTCTTGCTATGCTCAAGTGGAATTCCTTGCCCTCTGGTGCTTCGAACTATAGTGCTCTAGCTGGCACCTGAAAAATCCTACAGCTAAATGTTGTCTCTATTTGTCTCTCTACCTATAGTTGTTAAGTCATCTGCTCTAGTTGTCTCGCTACCTACAGTAGTGTGACACATGTAAGTTCCCTCTGTAGACAGAGGTAACCCCTCTAGCCCTAGAGTGGGTCTAGTCACTACATAGACAATACCAAAGCAAATTTCCTTAGAAAGTTAGTGTTATGAAGACCTACCTTCAATCCGACATTTGATGAAGTCCTCATCATGTTGCTCCAGCTCTTGTTCTTCTATTCGTTCATACCTGAAAACAACATGTAGAGAAACACCACAAATGAAATAGAAAATCAATCTACTTGAAGAGTCAAGGAACCTCAAGCTATCGACATACAATTTAACGCACGATATAGGAAACAAGCTATTGATTTGTATCAATATAAATCAAAGTAAAACTTACAACTAAGCCTTGAAATTGTAAGCCTCCTTGAAGGGTCCTGTCAGTATGTCATCATAAGCATTTACTTGTGAACCGTCTCCCAAGGGAACATATGACTCTCTCTTCTATCCAAAATGGTTGATACTAGAAAGCTCTCAAGCCAACTCTACTCAAACATCTCTCAAATCAAAATATAAATGAGGCTACTTCCACACTCCAATAACACTCTCTACCTCTACTCCTCTCTTAGAAACTTGAAACTATCAAATTACATCTAGCTATCGTCTAGTTACATCCAAGCTAGATGATGTTATTCATGGAGGAGATATTTATTGGAGGGAGTGGTCCCATAAGAAAAGGAAGGAAGATATTATCTCCTAGGGGTTGCACAAAATATGGAGCAGCTATCCTAGAGGATAAAGGTGAGCTCAACTGACCCAACAACCAGCCCTAGGACCACCATTGAAGCAGTTTTGATCTCAAAGTTTCGACGAGTTGTTGAAAAAATTGCCAAATCTAGTTCATTGCGGGTGAAACATAAGGACAGAGCGAAGACTTCACTAGGGCTACTATTAACTTGACCATGTTCGCAAGGGGGATAACTCCTAACTCGCAACGACCTAGAAACTTAGGTAAAAAGGGTCTTCTTCAGGGATAATGAAATGAGACACTCTTCCTGATATTGTAAGGAAGGTAATGACACATAATCAGAAACATGACACGTCACATATGTCAGTAACATGGGCCAGCAGTATCCAAGATCAGGGAATGTAGAGTCCGTGACAAATTACTATGTAATAGATGCCCCCTAAAGCATGAAGGCTGAGAGAGTGGGAGGGGTGAAATGCTTTACGAATCCATAACCGAAATAGAACGTCCTTACAGAGAACCTGCAAATGCAAGAACAATTGATATCTCTGATACATGAGTACATAGTGAAAGGAAAGACATGTGCATAAGGCATGGGCACAACCATCTAGAAGATAAATATAAATGGTCTATGGTATGGACACAACCATCCAATCAAAAATACCACAAAAAAGACTCAAGTATGGTCACAACCATCCAATCAAAAGAGTCATGTATAAATCAATCCACACAACCTAGAATTATGTAATCTAAGCCCAGGGACTTGAATTCCAACCTAACCATTGTACACTTTCTAATATGAAAATAGATGTGTTGAAGTTGAGCACACTAGAAAATTACTTGATTACTGGCTAATGATGTGAACCGTTAACAAGTGCGAGAGAGACCACCAGTAATGTCAGTGGTTCTCAAGGTATTGTTAGTACAATCCACAAAGTGTGAAAAATGATTTGGAGTCGAACGCTTATGAATTCACTCGATCGAAGACCAATGGTGCAAGCCTGTCATCGAATGCGAAGAACTTTCCATTGAGGCATGCAAGCTCCAAGGTACCAGAAAGGAGTCTCTAGGTCAACTTCCCGGATAATGAGCTGAAGTCGACAGGAAGCAACCAGTCAAAGGAGGGCCATAATGTTTCCCACATCATCGACATGAGACAAAGGAAAAGGAAGATTGTGAATGAGATAGAGAATCTAAGGAAGGTGTGTAAGGCTACAAACTGCGGAAGGATTAAGCTCTTGAACATATCAGCGACACAACTCCGGAATTTGGCAGCAATTGGGTACCAAGGGATTAAAGGTCATGATGATGCAGTAGAGATTATATGGAATGAGGTAAAAATGAATAACCCAAAACCTGTAAGGCTAATGATAGAATGAGGATATCCCAACCCAACATGAAGTAGAAAGAGTGTTGATGTCCAAGAGCGACAAGTTGTTGTAATAACTAATACAATTAATAGAATGTTTCCAAATTTCCCCCCATTGTTTCTGGTGAGCACCCCAATTATTTTTGAAACACAAGCTTGAAGGGGATATCATATGCTTGTAATGTAAGTTCATCCTTCGGATGAATCCAACCTAGTGATTTTTAATGAGCCCTAGGAAGGAGAATCTCGATCTCGTCATGATGAGAAGTCCAATGTCGTCATGGTTTAACGAGTCCGACATGGGTAAAACTCAGAGTCTTTTTCATGTTTAGAGAGTTTGAAAAAGACACGGAAAAGAAAACTCCAAGGGTCCCATTTCGTAAATTTTTCCCTCAAACCCGAAAAGGTAGAAAATAATATCCAAGTGAACCTATTGACCTTGAAATATCAACGTATACCTTTTTCGTAAATAATCTATCCCAACCTGAAAAAGGGGTAAACATATACTGTGTAGATGATGCCTCGTAACCTTTAATGAGTTCAAAGCCACAAGAGCTTGGCGATATTTTCACATTTTGAGAGTCAGAAAAGAGCTTAAAGATGACTCCAAGAGGGACTTTTTCATGTTTTTACCGAGTCTGAAAAAGTATAAAATATAACTCGCAGGGAAGTCACCAGGGTTCACAAAACCTGTTGCTGCACAAAACAAGCGTAAGATCCATCTTTGATATAAAAATACGTGAAATAGATAAAAACCATAATTTACAAACCCTAATTTGACCAAAAAGGCTTATAAAAGAGTCATTTGGTAAAAATCAAATTACTTTTCACCATTTTACCTTAGAGTGAAAAATTTACCCTTGTGCATTTGAAATTTCAATAGTCGACTGGAGAAAGATCAGCAACCTATCAGCAAATTTGTCTAGTCCAAGTAATCTCTAATCATTTCCCTACATATTTACATAGATATTACTTCATTTTTGAAGGTTTTAGCCACCCCCAAGGAAGGATTAAGGGCCAACATATGGGCGACGGTCCTTGCGAGTTGTCAACTTGGGACCATGACGACCCAAAATCTTCCACAAGGAGAAAATGGGGTCTTCACGACTATACACGGAAAAGTCACTAAGATCCTAATTTTTCCGAACGGATGATTTTGGCTTGCCACACTTGTTTGAAAAATAAGCGTGCCGAGTGCCGATTCTCAACATTTCTCAAAACTGAAGCCATTTCTTTGGATTTTAAATACAAGAAAAGTACTTATAATCCTTTATGTGTGTGTGCAGGAAGAAAAATGTTGATTGAGTGGAAAGAATGAGAGCATACTAGTGATGATGAACTAGCCATGGGAGACCAAGACTATCAGGACATGCTCCGGAACTGTGGTCTGCTGAAATTTTTCATGGTGCCTAGTCTGAGGCCACAACCGAACTTGCTCCAATATCAAGTTGGAGTGTGGGATCTGAATGAGGCTAAGTTCAATATCCGAGGGCAAGAGCTGGAGATTAAGGTAGCAGACATCTATTTCTGGACATTTGTCACAGAGGGGGGAAAGGCCCCACATGACCGAGACCGGGATCACTGGAGAAACTATGGACATGATGATGGGAAGAATGTGTCCAGAGGCAGAGAAATTAGGTAAGGGCAGAAAGCTAAAGATTGATACTGTCAGAGACTTTTCTCTCCATGTCCTCCTCTCCACCATCATTAGAGCAGCTGGCTCACAGGCCCCACATGAGGCCACCAAAACCCAACTTCGGCTAGCAGACGACTGTATGGATCCCACTGTCTTCAACTAGGCCAAGGCCGTGGTTGATAACATGAAACAACAATTAACAAAGTGCTAGTGAGTAGATGTAAAATAGTTCGGGTATAGGTCCATCCTAGTATCATTCATCCTTGAGTGCCTTCCTATCTTTCAGAGATAGGAAGTAGTCATAGCATGGTCGACTCCACGGGAGCCACGGATGACTTGGTGGGCATTGTTGATGCCTAGAGGAAGCGTGGGTCAACATATGTCATGGAGACCTGAGTTTTTCCAATGGTTGGACCACTAGCTTGTCATTGGCGAGGACTGGGCATACACTGGGCTAGATTTCAGGGGTGATCGAGAGTTATTACTCCCTCGTGGGGAACACTGGGACCAAAGAGGTAACAAATTTTGACTTTTTAAATATTTTGTAAGTTTTATCATTTTTTATATATGTTTTGATCACTATGTTTCAATCTGGTAGATGTTGGACCGGAAAGGCTTGCAGGTTTGTCTCTAATTGCTTGGAGAGTTGAGCGGGAGTTTGAGATTCCTTCTCCTAGTGGAGATGTATAGGATGATATTGCTCATGACCTGGAAGGATTGACGAAGGGAATCCAAGACTACATGAGGTTCGAGGATGTCCCTCAACAGTACCAATGACACATAGTAGGGGTGTCGGGCAAGATTCACCGACTTCTCAGACGTGTGGTCCGAGCAGTCGTGTGCTATAGAGAGCACCACGCAAATTAGACTCCTAGGTTTAATTTTTGCTCTTTTTGAAGGACATGTTGTCTTGTGATGTTACCGAACACATATTTTTTGAGCACTTCGATGTGCAACACTGATATATATATATATATATACCTATGTTTTTTGATATATTGACTTATTATGTCATTAACAATTTAATTTCATAAATGTCACAAATGTCTATCTAATACATGATTTACCAATGCATCAGTGAATGTATTTAGTCTTCTACAAATGTGTCGGTATGTAATATAATCAAAATTTGTTTCTAGTAAATGAACACATAAATACAACCTTAAAATTTGAGAATTTCTGATGGAATAACACACGTTGAGTTGAAGAACGACAAACTAGGAATCTAGATTCACAAGCAATGCACGAATATTGAGGATAATAGCCTCAACTAGTAATTCAATGACTGCACTATATTCAGCGACATTGTTTGTGGTACACCCTTAGACAAACACCTTGAAGATCCACCAACTCACTGTGAGGATCATAGATAACCCATGTTGTGGAGGAAAGATTCCGGGTACTATGACAGGCACCATTAGCGAAACAGACATAAGGTGCGATAGACATAAGTATAAGAAGCAAAAAGGACACAATATGTGGTAAATGCTTACACACCAAGCCAAACACATACAAAATGAAAAACAAACTTATGTACACAACAATGCACAAAATACTCATGCATAGTATTTCTTAAGATCAAGCCCATTCCGAGGCTTATCTAAAGGGTTTCCTTCGTAATAAATTATCTCATAAGCCCCTTTCTATAACACATGTTTGACAATATAGGGCCCATGCCACATGGGTTCGAATTTTCCTACCCCGACCTTGTCATTAGCTTGATCATACAACAAGACCAAATCTCCCTCGACGAAGGAACATGGGTTTACTATCTGATCGAAGTGAGTTTTGACTCTCTTCTTTTATGCTTCAATGACTAAAGAAGAAATTTGACGAGGCTCATCAAGCCGTTCTAGATAAAGAAGGCGTTCTTCCACTAGAGTAGTATTTGGGAGAAATTCGATAGCTAATTTGAGAAAAGGGATTTCACATTCAATCGGAAGGGTAACTTCCAAACCATAAACAAGTTGAAATGGTTTGAATCAGGTCACATCCTTAGCCGAGGCACAGTAAGCCCATAGGGTGGAAAACAACATCAAATACCAGTTGAACTTGTGCATTCCAATGGTATGCTGAAGCATGGTAACCAACACTTTGTTTATTTCTTTGACTTGGCCGTTGGCCTGAGGGTAATAAGGTGTCAAACTATCGTGACACAAGCCTAACTGGGTTGTCAACTCAGTCATCATATAACCATGGAAATGGGAACCATGATGAGTGATTATAGCCTAAGGGACTCTGAACCACATAATCACATGGTTGAAGAGGAATTGTGCAGTTGTCTTACTATCGTTATACAATGTAGGCATTGCTTTGGCCCATTTCATAAAATAATTGATGGAAATGATGATATACCCATGCCCCCTAACCGAGCAAGGGTTATAGGTCATAAAATTAATGCCCCATTTAGCAAAAGGGTCAACGGTAATGACAAGATGCAAAATGGAAGGTGGCGCATGCATCTTCCACTGGTAAATTTGACACACGTGATAGGAAAAAATAGCTAGAATGCAATACTTGAAAATGGAGGGCCAAAAGTAACCAACACGAAGAATCTTTTGGGTAGTAGAATAGCCAGACATATGACTGCCACAGGTGCCAGAGTGGCAGTCATTTAAGACCTTTTCAGCTTCCTCGAAAGTTAGCCAATGACGGAGAACTGAATCAACACCAAGATGGTATAAAGTGTCTCCAACAATACGATAGGGTTGAGAAGGGTGGTGAATGCATTGTCGAGCACCCTTAGATAAATCAAGGTGGAATGAAGACATCTGGACGTAAAAAATAATGTCACCTTACTAGGGATTAAGGGTACTAATCAAGAAAAGCGTGTCATCTAGAATGCAGCCCTCTATCCGAGAGGGAGTGGAAGTAGATGGTAATGAGAAAATCAACTCAATGAAGACCAATGACTTCTTAGACTTGGTAGTGGTAAACTCCAAATCAAACTCCTGAAGGATAACAATCCATTTTGAGTATTTGCACCCCAACAATTGATGTGACATATTGTATGTCATTGGGTTGCAATCTAAAATCACGGTCATAGTGCGCAACAAGATATAATGACGAAAGTGTTGGACAACTTGAACAGCTGCCAAGATGAGCTTATCGACATAAGCATAGTGAGTCTCGGTGTCAAGAAGGTTGCAGCTAAGATAATAGATGACGTGCTCAGAACCATCGTCATCGTCTTGAACCAAAACCATACCAATAGTACTATCAGCAGCACCTAGATAAAGCGAATAATGACAATGATAGTCGGGTGGTCGCAACAAGGGAGTAGAAATAATAAATGTCTTAAGTTGCTGAAATGACCTTTGGGCAATTTCATCCCAAATAAATGGAGTGTCACGCTTAAGGAGACGCGTGTAACCTTTAGCAATCTCGACATAGTTAGGGATAAAATGACGTAGGAAATTGGCCTTCCCCTGCAAACTCTGCAACTGATGCAAAGAAGCAGGAGGTGGTAGATTCATAATAGCTTCAACCTTGATGGGATCGAGATGAATACCTTCTTTAGAAACGACAAACCCAAGAAGTCTATTGGATTCGATGCAGAAGACACACTTATGTGGATTGGGATGAATATGGTAATGTCTACAATGAAGAAAAATCTAGCAGAGTTGGTTCGAATGGTCTATGCGTTTAGCTAAATGAACTAGAAGATCATCCAGATAAGGTTGAACAATGTGTTGGATGTCATGAAAAGCATAGGGCATTGCTTGTTGGAAAGGTTCACTGACATTCTTCAGGCTGAAAGGGAGCTTTTTGTAAGCAAAAGTACCCCATGGACAGATGAAGGCAGTTTTGTGCTAATCAATAGGCGAAATATTGATCTAGTTGTAACTAGAAAATCCATCCATAAAAGAGAATATCTCACTCCCAACACAGTGATCGATAAGTTGGACAATAAAGGGAGTAGGATAGTTATCTTTTGGACATGCGTGATTGATGTCCTGATAATCAACACAAACCTAATAGTGCCCTGCTTTTTGGCCAAAGGGACAATGTTAGATACCCAGTCTGTCAGTGGGATAGAGTAAATAAACCCCGCCTTGAGAAGTTTTTCAACTTCTCCTTTAATTGTCGCGACCTTTCTCGGGTGTACAGGACGTAAAAATTGATGAACTGGATTTGCACTAGGGTATGTAGGTATCTTGTGTACTATAATACTTGAATCAATACTGGGCATTTCTTCATATGACCAGGCGAACACGTCGTGAAACTCTCAGAAATGGTCAGTGTAAGATGGACCTCCTCGGGAGAACAAGAAACTCCAATGTGAATATTTTCAACAATTCCTGGTTAACAGAGATGTCGATGGGCATGGTTTGCATAATATTCCCCATATTACCCTTAGAAAAAACCTCATGAGTCAATATGGGCGTCTGAAGCAGCTGAGAAGGAACATAGGAGTCAAACATATCTAGACAGGGAGTCAAGGCCCCATAGCCTGGGAGAAATGAGGAATGATGATGATTATAGAGCCAAGGAGGATCTTCAAAAGACAGAGTCTCAAGAATCACATCGTCAGAAGGAAATGTCACTTGTAACAGATCCAAAGAAGAAATATCTCCAAGCCAAGTGGATTGCACATACATGTCAAGAGATCTACTCGAAGGAGTAGAATCAGAAGATGAAACTGAAGTCAAAATTATTTCAACATAGTTGAGCTCTGCAGGGCTCAACGACATAACATCACCCCATGAATCCACCTGATCAAGGGGGGGATCACCCAGGGATCAGGATTGATAGAAATCATATTAACAGAGGTGACATTAGGAGGTGGGAGTGAAAAAACACCCATAAGGGTAGGACCTTTAAAGAGTCCATCACCCACACTCTCATAGGGAATACTGGTATGCTCCACAAATGGAACATTACCATCTGAAGAAGAGGAGCTGAAGAAAGACAATTGGTCGACCGTGACAATTTTCCCTTGATGAGGAAAATAGAGTACACGGAATAATGATGAAGCCATGGCACACATAGCGTACATCCAGCTTAGCGTCAACAACTTCAAATTTGATGTCGATTGTATTCCCTTCCAAGTTGATATGCAAGCGTGGGGGAATACCAAATGGAAGAGAATCTCTTCCATCAAAGGCTTCCAAGGTATTAGGAGACTGACTCAAAGACAGGGAACCGATGGCCTACCAACAAGCAACAAACATGATGAAAGTTGAGGCACCCTCATCAATAAGAGTATGATGAATATTCTTCAATTTAATGGTGACTTGAATGAGAAAAGTTATTTGATGAGGCAATTGCGGCACATGGTTTTCAAGATCGAATGTAATTAACTCAGAATTGGCTAGATCAATGCCACCAATGGCGGATAACAAAGACTTCCATTGGGGGGGACAATTGTGGAGAACTTCCAATGCAGACATAGCCGAAGGAGGTTGGGCTAAGTCTTTGAAAATACTATAGTGTTGCTCAGCACAAGCATTAGGGTTATAAGAAGATTTTTGGAGAACTCTCTTAGTATGTCGTCTAATGACAAACTCGGTGTTGGGTTATTCAATATGAAGAGGGCCAGAACTAGATGAAGGAACGTTAGAAGGTACTTCAAGTTCCTTGCTGGTGGATGGAACATATTCTTTTGATTGAGTACTCACATGAATAGGGATATTCCCAACCATTAAAACCTAGGAGCCAAAAGTGGGAGAGGACTAAGGTTGATCAACTACCATTTGAGTTTGCTGGGAGGGAAAAGCCCCTTTAAGTACAACAGGAGTTCCCAAAGTCCCCTTAAGCAAACAACTAACCTCAGACCATCTAGGACACTCTTTAGTGTAGTGATCCTCATCACATATAAGACAAGAATACTTAGGGATAGTCCTACCCTTGTGCATTCAAAATTTCAACGGTTGACTGGAGAAAGACCAGCAGCCTGTCAACAAATTCATCTGGTCCAGGTAAGCTCTAATCATTTCCTTGCATATTTACATAGATAATACTTCTCTTTTGATGGTTTTAGCCGTGCCAAAAGGAAAGGGCTGGCATATGCACGGCAGTCCCCAGCGGAGTCACTAACTTGTGACACAAGTAAGTTCCCTCTATGGATAGAGGCAACTCCTCTAGCCCTAGAGTGGGTCTAGTCACTGCACAGACAATACCAAAGCAAATTTCCTTAGAAAGTTGGTGTTATGAAGACCTACCTTCAATCTGACATTTGATGAAGTCCTTGTTGTGTTTCTGTAGCTCTTGTTCTTCTAGTCGTTCATACCTAAAAACAACATGTAGAGAAACACCGCAAATGTAATAGAAAACAACCAAACAATCTACTTGAAGAGTCAAGGAACCTCAAGCTATCGACATACAATTTAACACACGATATAGGAAATAAGCTATTGATTTGTATTAATATAAATCAAAGTAAAACTTATAACTGAGCCTTGATGTCATAAGCCTCATTGAAGGGTCCTGTCGGTATGTCCCCGTAAGCATTTACTTGTGAACCGTCTCCCAAGGGAACATATGACTCTCTCTTCTGTCCAAAAGGGTTGATACTAGAAAGCTCTCAAGCCAACTCTACTCAAACATCTCTCAAATAAAAATACAAATGAGGCTACTTCCACACTCCAATAACACTCTCTACCTCTACTCCTCTTAGAAACTTGAAACTATTAAATTACATCTAGCTATCATCCAGTTACATCCAAGCTAGCTGATGTTATTCATGGAGGAGATATTTATAGGAGGGAGAGGTCCCATAAGATAAGGAAGGAAGAGCTTATCTCTTGGGGAGGTTACGCAAAAGGTGGAACAAGTATCCCAAAGTAGAAAGACGAGCTCAACTAACCCAACAAACAACCCTAGGACTGCCCATGAAGCAATTTCATCTCGAAATTTCTACGAGTTGTTGGAAAACTTACCAAATATGGCTTGTCATGGGTGTAACGTACGGACAGAGTGAAGACTTCACTAGGGCTAGTGTTAACTTGACCATCTTCGTGAGGGGCATAACTCCTGAGTCGCAAAGACCTAGAAACTTAGCTAAAAAGGGTCTTCTTCAGGGATAATGAAATGAGACACTCTTCTTGAGATTGCAAGGAAGGTAATGACACATAACTGGCAACATGACACAACACAAATGTCAGTAAGATGGACCAGCAATATCCCGGATCAAGGAATTCAGAGTGAGTGACAAATTACTATGTAATAGGTAGTGCCTTCAATTCTGTGATACCCTACTAAACCTCACCCAAAATCACTCTATAGCGATCATCAATTCTATCCCAAGTCTTTGTTGTTACCTCCTGGACCTTCTCCCTAATCTCATCGATGTCCCCATCAGTGAGGACAATTGGTATGACACCCCTATATTTTTCCACCTACTTTTTCCTCATGCTCTGCATGGTTGTTGTAGATACCCTCCTTTTAGTGATGAATGGTGACTCCTCTGATACTCCTTCATCGCTAAGGGGTTCTTGAGTACTATATTATTGTTCTAGCTCTGTCTCTTCCATGCCTTGTTATTTTTGTGATTCTTTTCCACTCGAACCTGCATATTATGGAGTATCCTTCTCCATTCCAATCTCTTCGATGGGTGGAGTGATCCACTCTATTGACCAGCACTACACTACTATGAGTAAGTCATCCTCGGTCGTAAAATATGGAAATGGGTTCCATGTCCTCGTTGAGTCCCCTCTTGCCTTCACATAGACTCAATGGAAGTCTACTTTAAAGTCCGCAATGTTGCAATATTTCCTATATAGACTTGGTGATAGCCTTGGGTACTGATTCACCACCATGTGTAAATCCATTGACACCAGTATGAAGAAAATGTTATTTTCTATTGCATGCAATGGCTCCTTAGTATGCCAAAGGGAGGCGTACCTCATGACTTCACAAACGTTTACTTCAATGGGAGGAAAATGTGAGTCCTTCAGCTCCCTCCATGCAATTAGCATGATGATGATGATTAACTACACGTAATCAAATTCCTTCCCCTCCTCATATGCTTCCCTAGAGTATTCCAAAAATTATTTACATAAATAGGCGGCCTAGTTAAACTGGACCCTAGTGTTGCACTATGCAGCCAAAGAAACCACGACTATGGGTACCTCTTTTGCTCTACACTTCTGCATGATCATCCCTACTAAGGTGTGCTCAGTGAAGTGCACCCCTTGGTCATTAATGGAGTTACTATCGTATCTGTGAAATTTCTTGACAATTCGAAACTTATCCTTCCTTGTTTGTGCCATTGCCTTGTCCTGATTTTTGCCCACAAACTCTTATGCGGGGTCTTTACTTGGTGAGGAAATCCTATAATCCTTTTGATCAACATATCATCAATCAGGATCCTTGTTCCTAGCCAGAGGCATCCATAATGTATTAATGCGAGAATCCATCACATACAGACTGTATTGGATGGGCTTCTACCGAACTATGGCACATTGAGAATATTTAACGGGCCTTCTCTATGCAATCTTGTAGCCCAAAAGTGCGGCTCCAACCTCGTAATTCCACTTTCTGGGTAATATACCTGCTAAAGTTATCTTCTCGACTCAAATAGTGGGTATTTTCTCTGATCATTGAAATCCCAAGTGATGGGATCTTCCCCAACACTTCATCATCAAATGACACTTCCTCCAGTAGAAATGGAGTGAATGTGCCAAACTTCACATCTTTTGGGTCTTATACTAGCTTGGTGCTCAGTTTTCTTGGTGGAATGTAAGGTGGAAGCACAAAGGGAATCTTTGCATTCTCTGTCTCCATCTAGTTCACCTCGACTACTTCCCAACTGTCATTAATCTCTTGAGGTACCTTCTTCTGCATTGGATTCTTTCCCTTCTGTGTAGGTTTCTTCCTCTTGTCCTCCTTGTTCTTCCCTTCTGTGTAGGTTTCTTCCTCTTGTCCTCCTTGTTCTTTGTTCACACTTCCTTTCGTGTCTTCTTCCTCAGGGATGTTCTCAGCTCTACCCCAGAGACCTCAACTGGCCTCTTTTCATGTTTCTTCTACGGTTGCGCTTCTGTGGGTACTTTCTTTCATAGCAACCTCACACGCCTTGGGGACATAGGTACACTTGTTGTTGTGGTTTCACTAGCACATGCCTCCATAATACCTGGTAATCCTTTCTCTGGAAACACTCTAGCAAGTTGTTCAAAGCTTCTCTCAGACATGTAGTAGCTCACTTCTCTCACACGTTGTTGTGACTTCTCAAATTCTCCATATAACAAAGTGTAAAATGTGGCATGGGATATGGTTTTTATAACGAATTTAAATTTCCAACCCCATGATTGGCTAAGATCTTGCTCATTTAATGTAGGTATGGTGCTAGATTTGACCAACTATGCCTCATAAATTCATTTCTTTCATGCCCTTTAATGACAACTTCCTTTTAATGGTAGCTTTTTCATTCCAACAGTCATATTTCCAGAATTTCAACAAATCTTCCTTTGTGGCACAGACATCCTTTCTTCATCATAGTTCCTTTGGACTTCGCCATACTCCCGAGTATCACGTAGTAATCTCCCTTCAATGAAGTACCTTTTTGCAGAGTAGTTTATAGTCTCGTGCCCACTTTCTACTGCAGGTGGCACTAAGAATTTCTTCCCTTCCTTTTTTAAATGTAAGTTCCAGGGACAAAGTTGTCCCTATATACTTTCAATCTTCTACCATTCACTCGTCCTAAAATCAGCTAACCATTTAAATTTGTGAGCTAAACCGCACCACCATTAGAGATGTCCTTGATGATATATGGCCCTAACCAATGTGATTTAAATTTTCCTAGGAAATTAGCGAATTTTCTATCATATAATATTATAGTATCTCCCTCTTGCAATGTCTTCTTCTTGATGTGCTTGTCATGCCAGGCCTTCTCCCTTGCTTTCTACACTTGTTGATGGAACCCTGCTATGAACCTGTCTTATTATAGAGCCAGTAATTGCAACATCCTTTCCTTCATAATGTCAGGGGAATCCATATATGTGAATGCTACAATCCTCAAAATTGGCATGACGTACTCCATAGGAATAATTTCCTCTTATCCATATACCAAACTAAAAGGTGTCTTCCTTGTCAATTTCTTGCATGTCATCATGTCTACCCCTAACACCGCTGGATTCCTTATATCCCAATCATCTCTGTTCAATTTCATACCTTGGTCAATGCATTCTCCATATTTTTATTGAAAGCTTCCAATGTTCCATTTGCCTGAGGATGATATGAGTGTTGTTCTAGTGGTAAACCTGAAATTCCTTAGTTAATTCTTCAATGGTCTTATTCAAGAAGTGTGTCCCTTGGTCACTCATCTGAATCCTTAGGCAGCCAAATCTGGATAGTATATATTCAAAGGTGAACTTTGCAACAGTTTCTATGTTGTAATCCTTCATCGCCTGTGCTTATGCTCATCTTGTCAACTAATCAGTTGCATTGATTATATACCTCACACTAGACCTTTTCCAAAGTGGACTGATAACTCCAAAAAAGTCAATAAACCATTTGTCAAAAGCTTGCAAAGTTACCTATGGTACTAGTGGCATCTCATCTCTCCTAGATGGATTTCTTATTCTTTGACATACATCACATGCTTGGTATAATTATTTTACATTCTTATGTACTGTGGGCCACCAAAACCCAACTCTCAAGATTCTCTATGCACTGGCCTTTCCTGCATAATGTCCACCTATGACTCCCCCATGAGCTCCTGGCAGAATAATCTATCTTTTCTATTTCAGGATGTATATGCACAATATTTCATTCAGCCCCATTTTATACAAGTGTCCAACAATCAACACGAAATCAACTTCTCTAACTACCAACTCCTTCTTTTACTTCATAGTGTACTTTGCGAGCGCCATTACTATAGCCAAAAATTGAATAATATCTGCGGAGTGATCATCTACTACTCTGATTTCAAATAAATGTGCATCATGTAGGTTATCTTCAATACTCGTGGGTTCTTCTCCTGTCTCTATCCTTGATAGATGATCAGGCCCGACATTCAATATTCCTGGCTTCAGTACAACCTTGAAGTCATACTCCTGGAACAATAACAAACATCGACAAATTTTTCCTCCTAAAACAGGCTTATTCACCAAATATTTTAGTGCTGAGTGATCGATGATCATCTTGAAATGTGATCCCAACAAATAGTGCTTGGACTTCTGCAATGCATATACCATAGCTAACCCCTCTCTTTCTATTGTGCTATAGTTCTTCTTGACCTTGAACAGTGTTTTGCTTGAAAATGCTATGGGGTGATCAATTTCTCCCGCTCTTGGTTGTGCTAATACTATACCCAACGCTATGAAAGATACATCAACATTACATGAAACTCCTTATTCAAGTCTGGGAAAACCAGAATAGGCGCAGTAACCATCTTCTCTTTCAATACATACAAAATTTTCTGACACTCTTTGCTCAACTGAAAGGTCACGTATTTCTTTAGAAATATCTCCATTGGCACAATTATCTGTGCATACCCCTTTATAAACTTTATGTAATAGCTAGTGTTTCCAAGTGTTGTGCACATTTGTCTCACTCTTTTCGGTGCTGGCAAGTTCACAATAACTATGATCTTTGTAGAATCCATATTCAATCCCTGCTTACAGAATGCATGTCCCAACATTATACCAAATGATGCACAAAGATACACTTTTTCGAGATCAATGATATTTGGTATTGTATACATGTATCCAACATCAACCTCAATCTCACCACATGATTCTTCAACATCCCAAAGATTGTCCAATCATTGAAGTAAACTTTCAAAAATTTGTGTATATATTCTTTGAAGGTTGCAACTACAGCTATGGAAAATATGGCAGGAGCATTCTTCAAACCAAAAGGCATCATTGTGTAATAGTAAGAGCCCCATTATGTAGCAAAGGTTATCTTATGTCTATCCTCTGGAACAATTCTAATCTGATGGTACCTCGAAAATCCATCTGTGAAATGATAGGACTCATGTCCTCCTACATTGTCCAATACTTCATTTGTAAATGGTGTAGGGAAGGGGTCATACAGACATGCATCATTCAATTTTCACAAGTCCACAAAAATTATGATTTCCCCTTTTTCCTTCTTTTCATGAACCACCATGGGACTTACCCATTTAGACTCTTCAACAGGTTTGATGATCCCGGTTGCTATCATCTTGTCTAGTTCTTCCTTCACCTTTTCCTTATATTTTGGATTAAGTCTATAAGGTCTCTACTTGACAGGCTTCGCATCAAGCTTCAAAGGAATCTTCATAAATCCCAAATCTCCTACTATGCCCCTCATATCTGAGAACTTAGTTGGAAACAACTCTTGATACTCATGCAAAAGATCTGTTATCTTGTTGACTGTGTCTTCATCCCAGTAATATCCTATTGTTGCAAACTTAGACTCATCTTCTGACCCTATATTCACTTTCTTCATCTTTAATTTTTTCATTATATCATGCATCTCTATTTCAGGTCCATTCACTTCATGGTGACCTTCAGATTCCATGATGTTAATATTGCGAGGATCTTCCTCCTCTTCTGCAGTGATATTGTAGCATTCCATTGCATTATGTAACTGCGTGGCCCAATTAGGTTGCAATGTACATGGAACTTGTTTTCAAAAATATTCTTCTTAACTATCTCAAGGGTTGCATCTATATGTGGACAATCATCTTCAAAACTAAATTTCATTATAAATCCATCAACCATCATTTCCCAGTTTGCAATACCATGTCGTAGTTATCTTTCCAAATACCAATTCTGAGGAATTGTCTCCAAGGTATGGATGAAGCCATGCACCCATTCTTCTTGTGGAATTTCTTCCCATGATGTCATACAGAGATGTGTTTGTTCTCTAGGATCAATTTGACCATCATACTTATCTTCCAGTTCTGTTTCTACTTGACCAAATGTTACCCACATAAATATTTGACATTATTTTCAATATCCTATATTCTTCTTATGTGTACCCCACCATCTAGCAAGAGTATCTCGTAGGGCTAGATCCATAGCTAACAACCTATGACATTCTGGCACTTGCCTTTCATAATTTCTAAAGAAGGTATCGACATTACCCAAAGCATCATAAAAAGGTAAATCAGATACCTCTATCATCATACAACATACTGTTTTAGTGATCCTTGCAAATCATCTTGTAGATACTTCATGTAACCTGTTTTTCTAGTTTTCTAACTCCTCTTATGAATATGAAGTGCAGGAATTGTCTTTCTCCCAACTCAGTTTCCCATATGTAGTAAGGTTAATCCATTATTCTTCTTTTGGATGTTATTTGATAAATGTTGTCGATGTCATCTATGATGTACTCCTCTTTAACAAGTTCAGTATACCTCACCCCCTCTGATGGATCAAATGGAACAATAAATCTCATATTGTTGCTTTAAAATATAATTTCACTTTAATTATAGCCATGTTAGCATATTTCCAATCCAATCCAAGCAATGCAGGATAGGGATTATTATCATCCATAATTTCAATCACTTCAACATCTGTAGTAGTGCGCACTCATTCAATGCCGATCGTGATACCTAAAAACCTTTCTAGAGGAAAAATCATTTGTTGGTTCGCCATGTTCAGCTGGATCAATGACCATTGCAACTTCATCTTACCCATCAATTCCCAAGTCTACTTCAGCAAGATGTTGACACCAAATCTCAAATCTAGGAGAACCTGATCCATGTCATATTCTCCAATATGTGCAGTAAGCCTCATTTATTTTCTAGTCCTCTTCTTGTGTCGATGTAGGTTTTTTACTGCGTGCATCTCACTCTGTTGTACTTCCTTAGAAGCACAAGAATCTCTCAATTCTTGCAATCCTTCTACAACTTTCTAGTTTCTTAACAATTTCATGCAAATATGTAGAAAAGACTTCAAAATATCCAGATCCACATCTTTTGTCGTAGTTGTTACTATCTTGTAGTTATTCTTCTATGTTGGCTACGCAGTAGAGATCAAAGCCTCATCATCCATAAATATTTGCCTCGCCTCCATGAATACTTTCTTTTCCTTTTGAATATCAAATGCAGGGGATTGTTTAGTAGTTTTTGTTACCCATGTAGCTTTAGCTTCCTTTTTCCCACTGACTTTATCATCTCCAGTCACAACTCCACTTCTTGTTACAACTTGATGTGCGGTTCATCCTCCCTTAGCTCAACAATCATCATTTGAATATTTGTTGTGATCTATTGGTTCTTTTTCTCCCGCTTCTTGGTGATAAGGACAGGACATTCTTCTATCACATGGTCAAAATACTTACAATAGATGCAGGTTGTTATAGGGTTCTAACAGTCTCTTGTGAAGTGTCCTACCTATCCATAGTTATAACAGATAATTTGGTTGCATCCTCGACAAAATCCTCCTCATCGTCCTCATCCTTGGAAACCTCCTTGACTAGCATGTTGGCCTGGCTCCTCATGTGTATGTCCTTCATCTTGTAGTCTATAAGCATCAGTAGTACACTCCATCATTATGTAATAACTTCGACAATTTCTCTCATCATGGCCTATTGATTTACAATTTCTCTCTATGTTTTTCTATAATAAGTAGAAATCTTCATAGTGATGTTGGCCTCTCGTTCTATAAATCTTGCACCACAAACTTGATCCTGGGTTTATTGGACTAGGTGCCCCACTTGCCAAATAATCTCTGAAGATTGGGCATTGATCCTTATAATGGCCCTTTGCTTTGCATTTTGTACACCATACTTTTGATCTAGTTTCTTTACCTTTCTTGAGATCTTGCAATTCCAAGGTCAAATTTGCTAGTTGGCTCTAAATCTGTTGAACTCCTACATGAGTATCTTTGATCGATGAAGCTTCTAGCTTCATCGCAATCTCTAATGCTTAAGCTTGAGTCACGATCTTTTGCTACGTCAAGGGTAACTTGATATGTGGCAGTAGCACGACTATAAACCACTGTTAATGTTGTTCTTGGGGTATGTTAAAGCTTACCTATCCCATTAACACCTTAAATAAATGATCCAACTCCCACACGGACTCAGTAGCCAACTATTTGTTTTCCTTCATCTTCGTAATGCACTGTGATTTTGATTTTGGCTTCTTGAATTCTAATACCAACACTTTCTTAATATCGTCTAGTGAAGAACCTAGATTAGTCACATAGTACTTCATGTACCATGTCAGTGCTCTTTCTTGTAGCGTCATGATGAGCAATGCCTTCTTTAAATCTCCATCAATGATCTGTCTTGCTTTCCATACTTCATCAGCTACAAACGATAACTGGCCAAGATTCTTTGATCCATGTCCTTTAAATATAGGTAGCTTAATGCCATCAACCATTTTTCTTCTCGAGAGGGTAGGTAGAGGGGGAGGTGGAGGGGGTGTAGGGTAATTATGAGGAGGGGGATGGTGGGTAATGGAAGTAGATGGATGGGGAATCCCAAGGATGCTCTAATAATTCTCAACTCCTAAATTTGACTCGCCTTTAGGATGGGAGGGGGAATACCGCGGGGTTGCAGGGTTACTTTCTTCTTCTTCATTCTCATGCCCACCTAGCAAGAGACTATATTCAGTCTCAATAAATGTATTCGGTCTGTGCTCTACTCTATATTGCTTCCCACTTTGCTTAGATCCTAGTCTTGGTTCAGACTTATTCCCTCTTCTTCCAAACATTAATCTGATTGCATTCGTAGTACACCCTTTTCACATAAAATAATTTTAATCCACAACTTCAAAGAGTTCAGGTACTTACCTCGTGGACCCTTGAAAAATCTTCGTTGTAAGATACAATCATGTCCATTGAAAATTCAGTACTAAATCCTCACAGGATACTATCAATCGCAAAATCAACTGCTCTTGAGATCATGTTGTTAATATTCTTGAGTCGTATCAATTCTAGGATCCACGTGGTAGGCTCATAATTTTTGAAACAATTATTATGGTTAGTCAAATTTGATACCCATTCATATAGTTCATTAGCAAACGTTGCAAAGAAGATCTTGTGTTGTTCTGTATAGAGATACTTCTGCAACCAAGCTTCAATTGACAATCATGGATTTCTATTTTCGTAAACTACAAATTCTTGTTCTTTTTTTTCAACCCACTCTTAGATTTCCTTCTTCGACAGATGCCAAAACATATCCCTCAAATCAATCCCAGTCCGAGCAATGAAACCATTTGTTGGTTAAAGGGGGCTTTAGCCAGGTTCATAGTGTATTGGGCACCAACAAAACCCTCAACCACTAGCCATTTCGAAAATGACCTGTAAGCAAATCACAGTCTTACCCGAAGCAGTTATGGGTGATTGTAGAACTAGGTTTCTACAACTAGAGGGATATTTGTGTTGTGGTATCCATGTACCTATCTACAACTTCACATACATAAATAAACTCACGCTGATGATTTACTTCACATATTTTCACTTATCACATTAACATATAAGAGAATAGTATAACATGTATTATTTTGCATAATTCAATAAAAAGCATGCACAACAGTATATATAAACATAGATACACAAGACTTCGCCATATCCTCTTCTTCTTTATTAAGATGGATCTTTCAATGCATACACTTCTTCAACCTATGCACCCAGCTACAAGTGGTCTATGCACTCAGCTGCAGACTCTTCCAGGTCTTCACACATTCAGCTATGGAGCCTTCCCTTAAGGCGCCAAATATAGACTAAAGACATAAAATATGACTAATTCATCAACATAACATCTGACTTCTCTTCTATCGAAAAAGTATTACATCTCCTTATATAGATTCCATTACTACAAAACTATGGTCCACATACTATGGATCCAACAAAATAATGAACTAACACCCGATGCCCATTACAAAATAAGGGGCTTTGAGTCACCCCAAAGCCCCTAGTCATTGTGTGATGAATAGAACTTCGCAGGCTCCGTGCACTTCGCTCCTCCAAATGCAGAGTCTTTGACCAAAATTGGACCAAGTTGGGTTGCACCCAAGATATTGTTGGCATGGAAGGAGCTAGAGGATAAACAGTTTCCACTGGTAGAAAGAGATGTATGTGAAGGCACGTAGTATGCCTTGCTCTGGTATACCAAGCAGGCATCACGAGCTCAGAGGACAAGATATTTTTTGTTTTGTATCACATGCAATTACACATGTTAGTAAATCAACACCCGAGATTATCACCAAGCTTGTACCAACAATATAAGTCTATTGCGAAGTTCAAAGCAGACTTTCATAGGATTTATATATAAGCTCAAAAGGATGAAATGAAGACATGGAACCCTCTACCAAACTTGGTCACCAAAGATGCTCTGATGACATTAATACAATAGTGGCCAATAGAATGGATGACTACAAAGGATAAGGATGCAAGAGACAGTGAAATAGAAGAGGAAACTTTGCATCATGTAGAACCAAGTGGAAAAGGTAAAGACAAGGATGAAAAAGACCTAGAATAGGAGCAGGCGCATGGCAAAGAGGAGCCTAAAGAGTAGAAAAAGACATAAAAGGAAAGAGGAAGATACAGAGTGGAACTTCATAAAAGATTAGAAAGAAGCCAAAAGCAGATAAATCCAAGGGTGCAGTTCCACTGGTCCTTACTGATGGGGACCTAGATGAAATTGGGGATAAAATCCAAGAATTTACAGCGGGGCCTTGGAACATAATAGAGGATCGCTATGACACACTCTTGACAGGTGTTGAGTAGAGTATTGCAATGTTGAAAATAATGGCACAAAAATCCAGACAACCATCACACATAGGCCAAGTACTCTACCCACAAAGACTTATAGAGATAAAATTCAAGATGAGGATAATGCAGATACCTGCTAGAGCTCTGTAGTTTGAATCCACCAAAGTAAAGCAACAGGAAAAAGGTTGGGATCATGTCTACATGAGCATGGTAGTGCTGCCCATTCCAGCATTACATGGACTACACCAAGGTGTCATACATGAGTTAAAGGAGCGAGAAAAATGCACATCACAGTTAAATATTTACGTTGAAAGAGAGTGCGTTGCATTGAAGAAAGAACTTGACTAGGCCATTAAGGATAAAGAACAAACAAATCTACAACAAAAAAGGTTGAAAGAAGTGGTCAAAGACACTTGTAGGGAAGTTCTAGACATGGATGTCCACAAGGAGGAATCAGTAGAAGATAAGGTCACACAGCTCAGCCTTGCAGTCAAGGAGTTAAAGAAAAAGATCATGGATGTGCAGTTCGAGTATGAAATCAAAATCAGTGAGCTACAAATGAAGCTGTAGCCAGCCACACCACAAAAAGTGTCTGAGAAGAGGGAGATCGACCTAAAGACTACAGTGAAAGGCATCTTCGCGACAATGGAAAAATGTGGAAAATTATTGGACGAGACGGTGAAGATTTGAACATCAATGCAGGAAGTTCCAAACATAAAAAAGATATAATATGACATCTAGAAGAAGTAGAAGAAGTTAGAGGAAATGTAGGAAACTGAGAAGACCCTACTAGTCTCCCAGAAGCTTGCTAGAATTAGTGAGTCCAAGGCACTTCAAAAGCAGATAGAAGAACTTAGTAGGGAAGAACAGATATTGATGGAGACAACTCAACCATAGCAGGATGAGGCTCTCCAGCTATCACAGGAAGTAGATGGAAAGCTCCAAGAGCTTCGACGAAAGGAAGAAGTAGTTTTGTATAAGACTTTTGGACCAGTGATAGAAGCACTACTAGAAGAATTTTGAAGAGAAGAGAAGCAGGAAACAAAGATATTATAATAGTACAATGTTGCCTACAAGAACATCACAACAAAGGTTCGAGGCAAAGCAGTTGAGTGACTCGGGATGAGTCACATGTGAGTGTTGGGGGCCTATTAGGTGTAGCCCAACTTGGTCTAAGTCATGTTAAAAACTCCACATTTTAGGGAGCGGAGTGCACGGTACCATGGAGCTATATACTGCGTGGTGTTTTAGAGGCTTTGGGGTGGGTCGAAGCACCTTCTTTTTGTAACAGGCTTTTGGGAAATAATTGCTTGTTTTAGGAGATACACGGTATTTGGAGAATGGTATTTGTGATATACCCATTGATGTAATTAGTATATAAAGGGAAAATATGTAAGTCAAAGATGTTAGTCCTTACAATCTCCTAGGCTGAAAAGGGAATCGACAAGGGTAACCTCAAACCACTTCAGCTTAGTAGCTAACCCTACTGAGCATGAGAGGGATCTCCTTAAGTCTCTTATCAGTGATATGCCATTAAAGAAAATGAATTTTAGGCTAGATATGTGTATTTGTTTGTGAAAATTTGGTTATTTAAGGATTTCTTGAACTTAGGATTTGCAACCACAAGTAGATCTAGGTTGTGGGAATGTAGGAGAAAACATAAGAAGGGGCTAGATGTCAAAAGCCATGGTGTAATTTGAGTATCTGTTAGTGTATTATAGAGGATATATTGTGGAAGAAACTAATGAGCATAAATAAACATGATTTCATTAGCTTAGGAAGAAAAAACACATAACCATGAAAACCAGATAACAGAGCTTGAAAAACAAGAATTATGAGTATTTTATCACAAGGCTTTCATAGAAAGAAGAGATATAATGTGGATAAATATTTTTAGACCATGAGAAAACAAAAACAATGAAGTACAAGCACTGTGAACTCATTGGGCTAGAGTTCCTTGAAAATAGCTGCAACCTGTATCTGTATTAGCTAAAAGATGATTACAATGCAAGTCTCCTTTACAAAAAGTTCAAATATATTCTCCTAAAGTGAAATATTACTTATAGACTATCTTATACCACTTTCCCATCTTCAGGAGTTGAATTCCTTGGTGGAGGAACTGACTCCAAGATTCTCTCAACCAACAGGTAAGAGTGAGAAGGTGAAACTCAAACACTTCATGAAGAGTTTGCTTTTTTTATGAGGCCTAATAAACATGAAAAACAACCTATGATATAAATTTATTCATGCCTAAATCACCTAGCCTCGTAACTAGTGCTATTACATAGATAATCTTGACTTTGACCAAGTCAGACTAGAAACTAGATATTTTACACAATGAAATTTTACAAATAAAAACACAGAAAGTGTAGAAGCGCAGCCCCGACTTTGAGATGATTTGCAGGTGTCTTGCATGGGTCAAAATGAAAATATGAGAGAATGGTCTACTAGCCCTTCACTTCTAGTTTCCTGAACAGTTTGAATTTCGAAATTTGGAGCATGGGAAGACCTCCAAAAATCCATTCTCCCAAGGTCACTCCAGAAGCGCATCGCCTGTCAAAAAATGGTCCAGAATGCTAGTTTTTTGCCACTTTTTTGCATTTTTCTCCAAAACTAAGCCAACTCTGCAAACTCTAGGCAAATGTTTTTTTATAGGATGGTAAGAGATTTCCAAAAATGTATTCCTTTCCTCTAATGGAGGCGTGAGGAAAAAGCGTAGCGCTTAGAGCAGCTGAATTTCTGAACCTAGACCAAAAATTCTCAAAAAGCTCAAAATGCTCAGAATTTGCTAAAAATTGGAGGGAAGGTGTAAAAATATGATTTTTATAGCTTCATGGATGCTTCAGTAAGCATCTCCAAGTTTCCCACATCCTTTTGGTCATTTTTGGCTTCCTTGAGCTTGTTTTCAAGTTGTTTTACCTTGACATTGGCAATCATGTTTTGAGCTTGATAGTGATGTGCCATGTGTCTGAGCAATTGATTGTCTCTGTTTTCCTTCTCAAGGTGCTTCTACAAGTGTTCATTCACCCTATTAATCCAATATTCCTTGTCTTGATGAACCTCTAGGGCGATCCTATCTTCTAGGTTAAGATCTTCATTAAGCAGAATTTTTCTTGTTCCTCTTGCAAAGATTTCTTAAGGCTTCTTGTTATTGGTATTTTCCTTTTTCCTCTCCCCTTTCATGCTTTAGGCTTGCTTGATTTCATGATATCCTTACCTTTGCTGACTTGCTGCAATAACTTAGCTCTCCCCTTTCCTAGGATCAACTCCTTTGCTTTGAGTTGATTGTCTTCTTGTTCAAGGAATGATATGACATATTTTTCTCTTTCCAAATTGATTGCTAGCTCCTTGATTTGATAATGCTTATCCCTATTTGTCTGATGCATGTTTGAAGTTTGATCCTCAGCCAAACTCATTTTCAACTGTGTCTTTCTCTTTTGTTGTTGGTTCCTGCTTTATCGATGAGGAAGGCTTGGCCCCTTTCTCTTTGTGAGAAGAAAACACAAGCCTATGCTCTTTCCTATACACTTTGGTCACCTCTAGCCTAGGTAGCTGAGTCTTCTCCATTGTTTTGCTAGATGACCACCCCCATTTGAATGAAAAATAAACTATGAGGTATGAATGGAAATGAAGTGATGTGAAGGTGGATTTAGACAAAATGATGGGAGGGGTTTTATGAAAGATGAGATGACTTTGAAAAAATGATGGAAACGAGTGAGGAAAATAGTGAAAAAATGTGGTTGCTTGTAAGTGAAACCAAGAAGGTTTATGATGAGATTTTCCGAAAATAACTCTAGGAATGAGCTAGGGTTTTGTGTTTTTAGTGTTTAAAATTTGTTTGGAGGTGGATGAACTGGTCAAAATGACTCATCAGACATGTGTGTAGGTGCATAATATCAATTTACATGTTTTGGAGATGAAAAGTTATGATGACCATTTCTACCCTAGCATTTCCCATGGAAATTTTGATACAAACCCGAGCTTAAGAAATCATTGAAATGGAATTGAATTGAGAATGAAAATATAGAGGGAGATGATGTACTTACTTGTTTCTCAACTTTAAAAAGTAATAAAATCAAGCTTTCAAGCAAAAATTTGGAATTTGGAAAAATTTGGGTGAGTTTTGGGTACTCTGTCCTTTGCACAGCGCCAAAGCGCAGCTCAGTTCACAAAAGCGCAGTGCCATTTTCAAACCTACTTTTGGAGGCCTTAAACTAATCCAAATTGATAGCTTGATAGCTCGTTGGAAATCTCTTGACGTATTCTATACGAGGGACACCTCAATAATGTAATTGGGACACTCCATGAGGGAGAAAAAAGGATTTTCCCAAAGTCACTCCAAAAACTCAGGGTTTCTCTGACAACAACATAGCGCCAACTTTCAAATTACTTTTGGATGCCTTCCACTAATCCCAATCATGGTATGAAGGTACCATTGGAAATCTTAGGATGTCTGCTACACAATAGAGTCCTTAAGGACTTCCAACAACTGCTCCAAACCCCTTAAACACTGTCTTGAAGTGAAGCTATCTAGAAGTGTGTTAACTCTTCTGTAGCAAGTGTATTTTGGGAATTTCATTCAAATCATAACACTTGTGCATAAAATGAAGGAGCTTTTTTTTCCTTTAACTATAATGGATTAAACTTCTTTCACGTTTGTAAAATTATTCTCCATTTTTTTAGAAACATATTTTGAAGAAAACACGTCGCTATGAGAAATGATGAGGCGAGGTAGTGTACTACAACATTGTCTTATTTGAAATTAAATATTACCTTTACCTTTATTTTTCTTTCCCTAAGCTGCTAACTCCTTTTACCCACTTAATCACATGATGGGCATACTTTTGGCAACATATGGTATCATGATGACACATGATGTGAAACCCTAGACCATGGCCTAAAATGAGGAATTTAACCATTTCATGACCCAAGAAACTTAAATGAAGATATGATACCTCAAAGAAGACAATGATCATGATGAGTGATGAAGACCATGAGTAAGTGAAGGGAGCAGCAGTGACCTAGAAACAACAACCAGTGACCAAATTTTTATTTTAAGACTCACTGAAATGACAAAAAATTGACTTGACACCCTAACAACACCTTGTAAGAGCATCTTTGATCACTGGTGACAGGTTGAACTGATTGACACTAACATTGGTTCCAACTGGGGATGGTAGCTCCTTGGAGGTGTTAAGAACATCATATACAAAGTAGTATTATCCATTAGGCAATGGAGTCAGAATGCAAATACTAAACTCAAACTGAAAACTCACTGACTAACTGACCTTGACAAAACTCTAAAACTGACTAAACTTGCTTATGGCAGCAAACCATCAAGATCTTAGGGCCTTTACCTTGTGCTTCAAATCCTGATGATAACTACCCACTTGCTAAAGATGTATGTACAATCATGTGTAATGATCCCTCCAGTGTAACCAATCCAGCAAGTGGCTACTTACTTGAATTTTGCTTGTACCTTCCTTGAGAAGGTAGAAAAAACAAAAGCTAGGAAACTTTGAGTGTCCACTGAAAATGTGCTCATGATCCATAAATACAAGAAAATTCATCTTTCCAATTGGTTGCAACAAATTGGCAATAGGGTCTATAATAATCTGGAGAATTAGCATATCTTGAAAGCCAGGAGAAATACAAGCACACTCTTCATTTTCTGAATCTAGAGGAATACCATCATGTGCAAGTCGTTCTAAAACAACCTCTTCTTTATCGCTGCTCTCCTCTTCATAATCTACTTGTAATGTTTGACGATTATTCTCTGCCATAATTACATTGTCCAAAACGTTCACACATGCCAATTTAAAATTATGATTTGCATGAAACTGCCCTTGAAATAATGCTTCAGAAAATGGATGAGATGGAGAGACATATGAGTGGTGAGTGTCTAGAGACCCTTGTTCATACGTTTCATCAGAAACCTCATCTTGGTCTTCACAAACATGATCTTGAAATAAAACCTCAGAGAAAGAACAAGTGAATGGCTATCTTCATCTCATCCAAAAGATAAGGTTTCAGATGCTCATGGAAAACTTTAAATGCAACAACCACTTCAAGTATGTTTGATTCCTCATGTGCTTCAATAGGAAGAATATCAATTTGACTTCCACAAGAAGCAAGGGAAACAACTTCTTTTTCAATATTTCCTTGCAGAAGTAGATGATCATTGTCATTAGATGGTTCACTGCTTAAGTTTTCTGTACATGCAATTTCAAAATTCTCACTTGGACCAATTTCTTCTTCATTGTTAGGATGCAAATTCGTTTCATCTTCAAGAAAAGAAGGAGTTGATGTGTGTTGTGAATGATCCTTTGTATCAAAGCAGCTAAGCTTTGTTGTCTTTTTTTGGGAATAATATTCATAAAGGGCCTCTAAGATCTTATAATCTAGGCATTCTTCATTAACAAAAGTTTCTTCAAGGTATTGAATGAAGTTTTCACAAGATTCACATCAATCTTCAAACAAAAAGAATGAATGATGAGATTTTCCATAAAAATCAAAGAATGTTGTGTGGAAATCTTTAAGAGAGTATAAGCTACCTGGCTTCAATCCTTCATACCAAGATCTTTCTTATCCTTCTACGGTAGCCATAAACATTTTCATCAAACAATCCTCCTGAAACCTAATCCTGATCTTATGTATATGCCAATGAAATTTGCTTAGATGTAGAATAGCCTCATCCTCATTTCCATCTATGAATTTGGGAAAATTAGTTTTCCAATCTATGTAAGGAATTCGATTTGGAAAACCAGGAATATGAGATTGATTCATAGGAGCATACCTTTGAGCAGTTGAATCCGTCTTGAAAACAATTAAGACACCAAGAATTTCTTCAAACTACCGATTTTTGAACAGTGGAGTCACCATGAAAATTCTAAACCTTTGGATTCTTCGACACTGGAGTTTCCAGGTGAAAGATGCATAACCTTTCTTGTGTCTGATCATAGTTCACCATAAGCAATCAGATCTGATCCTTGTCATTCTTTCCCAGGGAAGATATGATATTTTGTCCCTGGCAACGACACCAAAAATGTTAGTCCTTACAATCTCCTAGGCTGACAAGGAAATTGACAAGGGTAACCTCAAACCACTTCAACTCAGTAGCTAGCCCTACTGAGCATGAGAGGAATCTCCCTAAGTCTCTTATCAGTGATATGACTTTAAAGCAAATGAATTTTAGACTAGATATGTGTATTTGTTTATGAAAATTTGGTTTTTTAAGGACTTGCTGAACTTAGGGTTTCAAGCCACAAGTAGGTATAGGCTGTGGGAATGCATGCGAAAACATAAGAAGAAGCTAGATGAAAAAATCCATGGTGTAATTTGAGTATTTTTTAGTGTAGTATAGAGGATATAGTGTGGAAGAAAATAATCAGCATAAATAAACATGATTTCATTAGCTTAAGAGGACAAAACATATAAACATGAAAACCAGATATCAGAGCTTGAAAAACAAGAATTCCAAGTATTTTATCACAAGGAATTCATATAAAGGAGAGATATAAAGTAGATAAAGATGTTCAGACCATGAGAAAACAAAAATAATTAAGTAGAATCACCATGAACTCACCGGGCTAGAGTTCCTTGAAAATAGTTGCAACTTGTATCTGTATTAGTTGAAAGATAATTACAATGCAAGTCTCCTTTACAAAAAGTTCACCCATCTTCTCTTGAAGTGAAATAGTACTTATAGACTCTCCTGGACCACTTTCCCACCTTCAGGAGTCAAATTCCTTAGTGGAGGATCTGACTCCAATATTCTCTCAACCAACAAGTGAGAGTGAGAAGGTGAAACTCAAAAACTTCATGAAGAGTTTGCTTCTTTTATGAGGCCTAATAAACATCAAAAACAACCTGTGATATACATTTATTCATGCCTACATCACCTAGCCTCATAAATAGTGCCACTACATAGAGAATCTTGACTTTGACTAAGTCAGACTAGAAACTAGAAATTTTACACAATGAAATTTTACAAATAAAAACAAAAAAAGTGCAGAAGCGCAACCCCGTCTTTGAGCTGATTTTTAGGTGTCTTCTAGGGGTCACAATTCAAATATGAGAAATCAGCCAACTAGCCCTTCAATTATACCTTGTAGAATAGTTTGAATTTATGAATTTGGAGCATGGAGAGACCTCCAAAAGTCCATTCTCCCAATGTCACTCTAGAAGCGCAGCACCTGTCAAAAAATGGTCCAGAATGCTAGTGTTTTGCCACTTTTTTGCATTTTTCTCCAAAACTAAGCTACCTCTGCAAAATATGGGAAAAGGGGTTTTTAGAGGATGGCAAGAGATTTCCAAAAATGTATACCTATCCTCAAATGGAGGCCTGAGGAAAAAGCACAGCGCATGATGCAACTGAATTTCTAAACTTAGACCAAAAATTCTCAAAAGGCTCATAATGCTTAGAATTTGCTGAAAATTGGAGGGAAGGTGTAAAAATGTGTTAGCTTCATGGATTCTTTAGTAAGAATCTCCAATTTTTCCTCACCCTTTTCATCTTTTTTGGCCTCCTTGAGCTTGTTCTCAAGTTGTTTTTCCTTGACATTAGCAATCATGTTTTGAGCTTGATAGTGATGTGCCATGTGTCTAAGAAATTGATTGTCTCTATTTTCCTTCCCAAGGAGATTCTCCGAGTGTTCTTTCACCCTATTAAGCCAATATTCCTTGTCTTGATGAACCTCTAGGGCGATCCTATATTCTAGGTCAAGATACTCATTAAGCAGAATTTGTTCTTGTTCCTCTGGAAAAGATTTCTTGAGGCCTCTTGTTCTTGGTATTTTCCTTTTTCCTCTCCCCTTTTATGCTTCAAGCTTTCTTGATTTCATGATCTCCTTACCTTTACTGACTTGCAGCAATAACTTGGCTTTTTCCTTTCCTAGGATCAACTCCTTTTCTTTGAGTTGATTGTCTTCTTGTTCAAGGAATGATATGACATATTTTTCTATTTCCAAATTTATTGCTAGCTCCTTGATTTGATAGTCCTTATCCCTATTTGTCTAATGCATGTTTGAAGCATGATCCTCAGCCTCTGAATCAACCAGTTCAAACTCATGCTCAACTATGTCTTTCTCTTTTGTTGCTAGTTCCTTCTATGTTGATGAATAAGGCTTGGCCCCTTTCTCTTTATGAGAATAAAACACAAGCCTATGCCCTTTATTATACACTTTGATCACCTCTGGCCTAGGTAGCTGAGTCTTCTCCATTGTTTTGCTAGATGACCCCACCTCTATTTGAATAAAAAATAAACTGTGAGGTATGAATGGAAATGAAGTGATGTGAAGCTGGATTTTGACAAAATTATGGGAGGGGTTTTATGAAAGATGATATGAATTTGAAAAACTGATGGAAATGAGTGAGGAAAATAGTGAACAAATGTGATTGCTTGTAAGTGAGACCAAGAAGGTTTATGATCAGATTTGCCCAAAATAACTCTAGGAATGAGCTAGGGTTTTGTGTTTTTAGTGTTTAAACATTGTTTGGAGGTGGATGAACTGGTCAAAATGACTCATCAGACATGTGTGTAGGTGTAGAATATCAATTTACATGTGTTGGAGATGAAAAGTTATGATGACCTTTTCTATCCTAGCATTTCCCATGGAAATTCTGCTACAAACCCTAGCTTGAGAAATCATTGACATGGAATGGAATTGAGAAAGAAAATATAGAAGGAGGTGATGTAATTAATTGTTTCTCAGCTTTAAAAAGCAATAAAATCAATCTTGCAAGAAAAAATTTGGAATTTGGGAAAATTTGGATGAGTTTCGGGTACTCTATCCTGCGCGCAGCACATTGTTCCTACACGCGGCGCCAAAGCGCAACACAATTCACAAAAGCACAGTGCCATCTTCCAACTCACTTTTGGAGGCATTAAACTAGTCCAAATTGAGAGCTTGATAGCTCGTTAGAAATCTCTTAAAGTATTCTATAAGATGGACACCTCAATAATGTAATTTGGACACTCCATGAGGGAGAAAAATGGATTGTCCCAAAGTCACTCCAAAAACTAAGGGTTTCTTTGACAATAGCGCAATGCCAACTTGCAGATTAATTTTGTATGGCTTCCACTAATCCAAATAATGGTATGAAGGTACCATTAGAAAGCTTGGGATGTCGGCTACACAATAGAGTCCTTGACGACTACCAACAACTACTCCAAACCCCTGAAAAACTATCTTGAAGTCAAGCTGTCTAGAAGTGCATTAACTCTTCTGTAGCAAGTGTATTTTGGGAATTTCTTTCAAATCATAACACCTGTTCATAAAATGAAGGAGGTTTTTGTTCTTTCGACTATAATGGATGAAAAATTATTTCACATTTGTAAAATTAATCTCCATTTTGTCATAAACATGTTTTGAAGAAAACACGTCCCTATGAGAAATGATGAGGCGAGGTAGTGTAATACAACATTGTCTTATTTGAAACTAAATATTACCTTTACCATTATTTTTCTTTATCTAAGTTGTTAAATCCATTTACTCACTTAATCACATGATGGACATACTTTTGGAAACATATGGTATCGTGATGACACATGAAGTGAAACCCTAGACCATGACCTAAAATGAGGAATTTAACCATTTCATGACCCAAGACACTAAAATGAAGATATGATACCTAGAAAAAGACAATGACCATGATGAGTGATGAAGACCATGAGTAAGTGAAGGGAGAAGCAGTGACCTAGACACAACAACCAGTGACCAAATTTTTATTTGAAGACTCACTAAAATTGTTAATAAATTCACTGCATAACATAAATAATTACTGAGAGGAATAAATATAAAAATAACTAGCAACAACCATGAACACATAGACACAAATGTTTATTCGGGAAAAGCCCAACCTAATAAGATCTCATTAGCATTGGCCAAAACCCTGGCCAATCTGACCAAGTGAGCCTTCACCGCTCACCTCTAAGTCTTACATTACAATGAAGTCTTTCCAGCCTTTTATAAGCTCCATTACATATAATACCATGGGCAGAATACTATGGGTGCACAATACCATGTGCCCCAAAACCATCACTGTTTAACCTGGTCAACTTTGACTCTATCCTGAGTCATGTTTACCTAACAATTCCCCCCTTAAACTTGACTTGGGGTTCCTTGACTAACTCCAACCAAACCTGCTAAGTGAGACAATCCCGCTCACTCTAGCTCTTACCCCCCTCGGAGTTTTTACCCGGGGTATTGTTAACCCAACATCCCCCCTCTCACCTAGGTCTAACCCAGACTTTACCGGTGATCACTGAGGGATACACATGCCTTACCAGGTCTTATAGTAGTATGCCCATTTACATGCAATAATTTTGACTTCATTAATTTTTATTTTTTTGTTTATTTCCGCTGCAATTCTGATCCATCCTCTCTCAATTCGATTTGCTCAAAAACTTCTATCAAATAGCTCCAACTGTAGATTCCAACACCAGTGGCCTCATGTAGCAGAAAAAGAACAATTTTCAAAGTTGCATGAATAATTTTCTTCTGTTGACCTTCTTTAAATAGCTGCATGAATCCCGAACAATTTGTCAGCATGTTTCAAACCGATAAATATCGCAAATGCACTGGGATCCCTGGCAGTTACAATACTATCTTCCACACATTCTCCTCGAGGTTCTTCCGCGTATGATTGTTCCACCATTATTTTCCAGGCCCAGATCTGTAAAAAGGCTGCATTGATCTCATCAGGCACTATAAACCCCTAGCATCAAAGAATCCTTTTGAAGCCAATATCTGGCTCTGATACTAGTTGTTAGAAAATTTACTAATAACATAAATAATTACAAAGAGGAATAAATATAAAAATAACCAGCAACAACCATAAACACATAAACACAAATGTTCATCTGGGAAAACCCCAAATTTGAGGAAAAACCCAACCTAATAAGATCTCATTAGCATTGGCCAAAACCCTGGCCAATCCGACCAAGTGAGCCTTCACCGCTCACCTCCAGGTCTTACATTAAAATTAATTCCTTCCAACCTTTTATAAGCTCCATTTCATATAATACCACAGGCAGAATACGATGGGTGCAAAATACCATGTGCCCCAAAACCATCACTGTTTAACCTGGTCAACTTTGACTCTATCCTGAGTCAAGTTTACCTAACAGAAATGACAAAAATTTGACTTGAAACCCTAACAACACCTTGTAAGAGCATATTTCATCACTAGTGAACGGCTGAACTGACTGACACTAACATTGGTTCCACCTGGGTATGGCAGCTCCTTGGAGGTGTCAAGAACACCGTAGACCAAGTAGCCTTATCCATTGGGCAATGGAGTCAGAATGCAAATACTAAACTCAAACTAAAAACTGACTGACTAACTAACCTTGACAAAACTCTAAAACTGGATAAACTTACTTATGGCAGTAGACCATCGAGATCTTAGGGCCTTCACCTCAGGCTTCAAATCCTCATGATAACTGCCCACCTGCTGAAGATGTATATGCAATCATGTGTAATGATCCCTCCAGTGTAACCAATCCACCAAGTGGCCACTTACTTGAATTTTGCTTGTACCTTCCTTGAGAAGGTAGAACAAACGAAAGCTAGGAAACCCCGAGTGTCCCTTGAACATGTGCTCATGATCCATAAATACAAGAAAATTCATCTTTCCAGATGGCTGCAACAAATTGGCAATAGGGTCTATAATAATCTGGAGCATTAGCATATCTTGAAAGCAAGAAGAAATACAAGCACACTCTTCATTTTCTGAATCTGGAGGAAGACCATAATGTGCAAGTGGTTCTAAAAAAACCTCTTCTTTATCACTGCTCTCCTCTTCATAATATGCTTGTAATGTTTGATGATTATTCTCTGCCATAATTACATTGTCAAAACCTTCACACATGCCAATTTTAAATTATGATTTGCATGAATCTACCCTTGAAATAATGCTTCAAAAAATGGATGAGTTGGAGAGACATTTGAGTGGTGAGTGTCTAGAGACCCTTGTTCATAAATTTCATCAGAAACCTCATCTTGGTCTTCACAAACCTGAGCTTGAAATAAAACCTCAGAGAAAGAACAATCTGAAAGAACAAGTGAATGGCTATCTTCATACCTCTCATCCAAAAGACAGGGTTTTGGATGCTCATGGAAAAATTTAAATGCAGCAACCACTTCAAGTATGTTTGATTCCTCATGTGCTTCAATAGGAAGAATATCGATTTGAATACCACAAGAATCAAGGGAAACAAGTTCTTTTTCACTATTCCCTTGCAAAAGTAGATGATCATTGTCATTAGATTGTTCACTACTTAAGTTTAATGTACATGCAATTTCAGAATTCTCACTTGGACCAATTTCTTCTTGACTGTTAGGATGCAGATTCGATTCATCTTCAAGCAAAGGATTTGATGTGTGTTGTGAATGATCCTTTCTATCAAAGCATCTAAGCTTTTTTGTTTTTTGCTTGGGAAGAATATTCATAAAGGGCCTCTATGATCTCATAATCTAGACATTCTTCATAACCAAACGTTTCTTCAAGGTATTGAATGAAGTTTTCATGGGATTCACAACAATCTTCGAACAACAAGAATGAATGATGAGATTTTCCATAAAAAACAAAGAATATTGTGTGGAAATCTTTAAGAGAGTATAAGCTACTTGGATTCAATCCTTCATACAAGATCTTGCTTTTCCTTCTAGGGTAGCCATAAACATTTTCATCAAACAATCCTCATGAAACCTGAGCCCAATATTATGTATATGCCAATGAAATTTGATTAGATGCAAAATAGCCTCATCCTCATTTCCATTTATGAATTTTGGAAAATTAGTTTGCCAATCTATGCAAGGAATTCGATTTGTAAAACTAGGAATATGAGCTCAATTCATAGGAGCATACCTTTGAGCAGTTGAATCCATCTTGAAAACAATTAAGACATCAAGAAGTTCTTCAAACTACCAATTTTTGAACAATGGAGTCACCATGAAAATTCTGAACCTTTAGATTCTTCGACACTAGAGTCGCTAGGTGAAAGATGCACAATTTTTCTTGTGTCTGATCATAGTTCACCATCAGCAATTAGATCTAATCCTTGTCATTCTTTCCTGGGGAAGATATGATATTTCGTTCCCCGGCAGCGGTGCCCAAAATGTTAGTCCTTACAACCTCCTAGGGTGAAAAGGAAATCGATAAGGGTAACCTCAAACCACTTTAGCTCAATAGCTAGCCCTACTGAGCATGAGAGGGATCTCTCTAAGTCTCTTATCAGTGATATAACTTTAAAGCAAATGAATTTTAGGCTAGATATGTGTATTTGTTTGTGAAAATTTGGTTTTTTAAGGACTTGCTTAACTTAGGGTTTGGAGCCACAAGTAGGTATAGGTTGTGGGAATGCACGAGAAAACATAAGAAGGAGATAAATGTCAGAAGCCATGGTGTAACTTGAGTATTCTTCAGTGTAGTATAGAAGATATAGTGTGGAAGAAACTAATGAGCATAAATAAACATGATTTCATTAGATTAGGAAGACAAAACACAAAACCATGAAAACCAGATAACAGAGCTTGAAAAACAAGAATTCCAAGTATTTTATCACAAGGAATTCATAGAAAGAAGAGATATAATGTAGATAAAGATGTTTAGACCATGAAAAAAAAAAGAATGAAGTAAAAGCACCATGAACTCACTGGGCTAGAGTTCCTTGAAAATCGCTGCAACCTGTATCTGTATTAGCTGAAAGATGATTACAATGCAAGTCTCCTTTAAAACAATTTCAACCATCTTCTCCTAAAGTGAAATAGTACTTATAGAATCTCCTAGACCACTTTCCCACCTTCAGGGGTCAAATTCCTTTGTGGAGGAACTAACTCAAAGATTCTTTCAACCAACAGGTCAGAGTGAGAAGGTGAAACTCAAACACTTCATGAAGAGTTTGCTTCTTTGATGAGGCCTAATAAAAATAAAAAACAGCCTATGATATACATTTATTCATGCCTACATCACCTAGCCTCATAACTAGTGCCATTACATAGAGAAACTTGACTTTGACCAAGTCAGACTAGAAACTAGAAATTTTACATAGTGAAATTTTACAAATAAAAACACAGAAGGTGCAAAAGCGCATTGCTGACTTGGAGCTGATTTTTAGGTGTCGTCCAGGGGTCAAAATGAAAATCTAAGAGAACAGTCTGCTATCAGTTCAAGTATAGTTTCCATAACAGTTTGAATTTCTAAATTTTGAGCATGGGAAGACCTTCAAAAATCCATTCTCCCAAGGTCTCTCCAGAAGCGTAGCGCCTGTCAAAAAATGGTCTAGAATGCTAGTTTTTTGCCCTTTTTTGCATTTTTCTCCAAAACTAAGCAACCTATGCAAAATTTGGGCAAATGGGTTTTTAGACGATGAAAGATATTTCCAAAAATGTAGACCTCTACTCAAATGGAGGCCTCAGGAAAAAGCACATCGCCAAGGCGCTGCGCTTCTGGAGCAGCTGAATTTCTGAACTTAGATAAAAAATTCTCAAAATGCTCAAAATGCTCAAAAATTTCTCAAAATTAGAGGGAAGGTGTAAAAATATGTTTTTTATAGCTTCATGGATGCTTGAGCAAGAATCTCTAAGTTTCCCTCATCCTTTTGGTCTTTTTTTGGCCTCCTTGAGCTTGTTTTCAAGTTGTTTTACCTTGAAACGATCATGTTTTGAGCTTGATAGTGATGTGCCATGTGTCTGAGCAATTGATTGTCTCTATTTTCCTTCTCAAGGAGCTTCTCCAAGTGTTCATTCACCCTATTAAGCCAATATTCCTTGCCTTGATGAACCTCTAGGGCGATCCTATCTTCTAGGTCAAGATCCTCATTAAGCAGAATTTGTTCTTATTCCTCCTGCAAAGATTTCTTGAGGTCTCTTGTTCTTGGTACTTTCCTTTTTCCTCTCCCCTCTTATGCTTCAGGCTCACTTGATTTCATGATTTCCTTACCTTTTTCGACTTGTTGCAATAACTTGGCTTTTTCCTTTCCTGGGATCAACTCCTTTTCTTTGAGTTGACTGTCTTCTTGTTCAAGGAATGATATGACATATTTTTCTCTTTCCAAATTTATTGCTAGCTCCTTGATTTGATATTCCTTATCCCTATTTGTCTGATGCATGTTTGAAGTCTGATCCTGAAACTTTGAATCAACCAGTTCAAAATCGTGCTCAACTGTGTCTTTCTCTTTTGCTGTCGATTCCTCCTTTGTCGATGAAGAAGGCTTGGTCCCTTTGTCTTTGTGAGAATAAAATACAATCCTATGCCCTTTCTTATACACTTTGGTCACCTCTAGCGAAGGTAACTAAGTCTTCTCCAGTGTTTTGCTAGATGACACCACCTCTATTTAAATGAAAAATAAGTTGTGAGGTATGAACGGAAATGAAGTGATGTGAAGGTGGATTTTGAAAATTTGATGGGAGGGGTTTTATGAAAGATGAGATGACTTTGAAAAATTGATGGAAATGAGTGAGGAAAATAGTGAACAAATTTGGCTGCTTGTAAGTGAGACCAAGAAGGTTTATGATGAGATTTGCCCAAAATACCTCTAGGAATGAGATAGGGTTTTGTGCTTTTAGTGTTTAAACTTTGTTTGGAGGTGGATGAACTGGTCAAAATGACTCATTAGACATGTGTGAAGGTGTAGAATATCAATTTACATGTTTTTGAGATGAAAATTTATGATGACCATTTCTACCCTAGCATTTCCCATGGAAATTTTGCTACAAACCCTAGCCTGAGAAATCCTTGACATGCAATGGAATTAAGAAAGAAAATATAGAGGGAGATGATGTAATTACTTGTTTCTTAGCTTTAAAAAGCAAGAAAATCAAGCTTGCAAGAAAAAATTTGGAATTTGGGAAAATTTGGATGAGTTTTGGGTACTTTGTCCTGAGCGCAACGTAGTGTTCCTATGCACAATGCCAAAGCGCAGTGCAGTTCACAGAAGTGCAATGCCATCTTCCAGCCCAAATTTGGAGGCCTTAAACTACTCCAAATTGAGAGCTTGATAGATCGTTGGAAATATATTAAAGTCTTCTATAAGATGGACACCTAAATGATGTAATTTGGACACTCCATGAGGGAGAAAAGTGGATTTCCCAAAGTCACTCCAAACACTCAGGGTTTCTCTGACAAGAGTGTAGCGCCAACTTGCAAATTACTTTTGGATGCCTTCCACTAATCCAAATCATGATATTAAGGTACAATTGGAAAGCTTGGGATGTTTGATACATAATAGAGTCCTTAAGGACTGCCAACAACTGCTCTAAACCTCTGAAAAACTGTCTTCAAGTCAAGATTTCCAGAAGTGCATTAACTCTTCCGTAGCAAGTGCATTTTGGGAATTTCTTTCAAATCATAACACTTGTGCATAAAATGAAGGAGGGTTTTGTTACTTCGACTATAATGGACAAAAAATTCTTTCATGTTTGTAAAATTATTCTCCCTTTTTCAGAAACATATTTTGAAGAAAACACATCCCTATGAGAAATGATGAGGCGAGGTAGTGTACTACAACATTGTCTTATTTAAAATTAAATATTACCTTTACCTTTATTTTTCTTTCCCTAAGCTGCTAACTCCCTTTACCGAATTAATCACTTGATGTACATACTTTTGGAAACATATCGTATCGTGATGACACATGAAGTGAAACCCTAGACCATGACCTAAAATGAGGAATTTAACCATTTCATGACCCAAGACACTTAAATGAAGATATGATACCTCGAAGAAGACAATGACCATGATGAGTGATGAAGACCATAAGTGAAGGGAGCAATAGTGACCTAGACACAACAACCAGTGACCAAATTTTTATTTGAAGACTCATTGAAATGACAAAAATTTGACTTGACACCCTAACAACACCTTGTAAGAGCATATTTGATCACTGGTGACAGGTTGAACTGACTGACACTAACAAAATATAATATATGTAGATGTAATCATATGATACGAGCATAAGTGAATATCTCTATAGGTTTTTGGGTCTAAAAGGAAAGGCTCTGTAGCTGAGTGCATGGATTCCTAAAGTTTGCAGATACCTGTAGCTAGGTGCACAAGTCGAAGAATCATAAATTGTTTCAAAGAAACAATATAAAGAAGTATAGTTTAATGGGCATAACTTGTGTATCAGTATTTTATATCTTTTCTTTCTATCCAGTATTTTGGTTATATTTTATTTCCACACAGTATTGTTTATGGTTGTTTATGGCATGGTTAATTAGATGATTCAAGTCTCATGAAGTAAAGAATAAAGTATTAAGTAAAAATAGAGTAAAACACCACATCACAGTATCCCTCAAGCATGCAGAAACCTATTTCTACAACCTCCCATAGTCACTTCGGGTGAGAATGTGATCTGCTTGCAGGTCGTTGCCAAAAGTGCTAGTGATTAGGGATTTGTTGGTGCGTAGTAAAATATGAACCTAGGTCAACCCATCCTAAGACAACACTATGTCCATGTGCACTAGAAATATCACTTCTCTTCAACAATAAAATGATTACATAAACCTATTGCAAAATAATCTCAAACCTCTATCTAACAATAAAAACTTAAATCATTAAACAAACTGATAGAAATCTATAGGAAACATAAAATGAATTGCTAACTGTAAACAAAAGGAAAACCTTACTATCTCAAGGGTCCCTCATACGAGAATCAGGTAGCATGACAACATTTTCATAGGATGATCAACCACTCATTGAGATCGCACAATAAGAAAATGGAACGAGACATAGTTTTTACAAATAAAATTCAAGTATGTCCCAGCTATGTCGAGAGGCATATTTATAAAACCCTTACATAATAAATTTTTCAAATAATTATGCATATGCTAATTGGCATTAGCTATAATTAACTGTAAAATGTGTGATATCGTGATCCACTCATGATTTTCTATCAACACGACAAATCATGAGACGAAAAATATGCATCTTGTTTGCTTGATTCACTTTCTACGGTGGTTGACTTATCCTTTGACCGAGTTTTAGAGTGCCTTCTTTATCGATCTAGCTTTTGCAAATAGGAACAAATATTCAAAATAAAAAAAAAAATTGAATATATAAAAATTAAAAATATAAAAATTAAAAGCATTTTAATAAAAATTCAAAATAAATTAAATTAAATCAATTATTAACCCAGCCGACCTGTGTTTTCTCCATAATCTTCCTTCCTATATCTATTTATTTCCTATCCGCTGCTCTTCTGTCTTCATCATTCTCTCATCCTGAAGATGGATCCCACTTGGGATTCGAAACGTCGATTCAAAAATAATGAAACTGTGGATTCTCCGGTTAATTATTCAAAAGGAACAAATCATTGTCACAGCTAACTTCTAACTACCCATATGCCTTGTTTCTCGGCTAAAGCTCCACAACCTATCGAACCTTGGAAATAGCTACAAAAATATAAATCAACTGCAAAATCATTGTAATTCAGTAGCTCAGGTAGATATTAAGTTAAATAATAAAGATAAATGATATTTATGAAATAGAAGATGATTATGTACCTGTTATGCTATCAACCTTGTAAAATGACACCCAAATTGTAGTTATGAAGGTCAAAAAGGGAGGAATGGAGTGAAAAAGAGTTATAAAAAATAAGCAATTTTGGGGTTCAACATTCCCCCGCACGAAAGAAATTGCATTTCCTCATGCAAAATTTTAAAATTTGTGAGTCCTTCCTGTTACTGAGCCTCCTCAAATGCTTGAGTAAGGACATCCAAGTTAATCCTCCTTTATTTCTTAGCAATGACTGCCATCCTTAGTTTCCATCAAAATTCAGTTGCGGGCCTATAATCTTCCTCTTAAGAAATTTGTTTTGAGCTGTCAATTTCTTGTTTTTCTTATACCATAAACCAATATCTAGTCAGATGTTGTCACTCTAGGTTCTTTGAATTTCATTTTGTGCCTTTATTGTTTCATTCTCCTGCTTCAGATGTCTATTCAATGTTTCTAATTCATAAATTTCTTGCTTGAGGGTGTCTTCAACTTGAAGTTCTCCTACAATATTAGAATGGATTGCTTCATTTTATTCTTGTTTTAAGGATGATGCAAAATTTTTACATGTATCTCTTCTTTCCAAAAATTATATATAGCCATAAATTTCCTGTTGCACAAGATCAATTTCTGGAGTTCTTCTAACTGGTCTGGAAACTAGTGATGGAATAGGTGTAATTGTTCACGATGGAATTGGTGATGATGAAACTCAAGGTTCCATTTCATATTTCTCTAAATCAACAAATTTTGGGAACTTTCAAGGATGTTCATGCATTTTTTTATTGAGCCTTTCACTTCTTCTTATGGTAGATGATAGTTTAGATGGTGATTTAGTAGGAAGATATTTCTTCTCAACTTTTCCTTGCTCTGTTTTCTCTTTCTCTTTTCTCTTTTTAGATGAAATTTCTTCTTTAGTGCTAGCTATATTCCTTTTAAGATTTACTAACAAATCTGCAAGAGGAGTCTCATCCTCTAAATGTTGCTCCTGTTGTGGAGGTGTGTTATCTTCTATGCGAAACTTCCTTCTACTTTTCTTTGTCTTACCACTAGGCTCTTCTATTTCTGCTTCCTTGAAATGATTTTTATGACTGAGAAATCTTCCCAATTTTCTCCTGTGTTTTTCATATGTGCTTCAATCAATATTTTCACTAGGCCATGATGGTATAGAGAATTATCTATAGATTGTATTTTTCTTTGAACATTACCATCCATCTTTCTTAAACTTCGAAGTAGGAAATACCATAGGTTAATTTCATTTCCATCTAGAAAATTCATCATTAAACGTGCATGATAAATGGCCATGTTACCAAATCTTCCTTCACAAGTTATAAACTTTTGAATGATTAGCAACAAATTCCTCCATTTACTCTTCAAATCCCTGATTGGTATTCCATTTTTAAACAAAAAAATTTCCATACCTGGATTCTTGAGAAATAATCTTCATTCTTTTTCTTCAATTATTTTGTTCTTGAACCATCTCTCTCCAATTCTTGGCAATCATGTGGCTCTTGATATGAAAGACTCTATTAACATCAATTTCACATCCGCAATTTCTAATTCAATGTCATCATATGCCCTAGTGAAAGATATTGTTACCTCCTTCTCATGCTCATTGAATTTCTCCACAAATTATAGCCATCTTGCTTGTTGTAATAATTGTTTGACCTATGGGTATCCCTCAAGAATCATAATCCCATTTGGATTTGACCTCACAATGACTCCCATGGTAGAGAATTCTAGCATGTAATTTCTTTTTTGACAAGGTTGAGGAGTAAGAGAAATTTGAGTATGGGATGAATTAGAAAAAAGAGTTTAAGTGAGGGTTGTCTCAGCAATAAAACATCGCTGAGTGAAATGGAAGTGTTTTGGCATGAAGAGAAATGATGAATGGAGAGGATATGGTGATCTTTGAATTATGTCACAGTGAAACCCTGTCTTGGTTGACAAGACATTTATATTTGTTAAAACCGAAATCATGTGAGAGTAATTAAGGGTAATCATTATTCATTATGGAAATTACAACAGTTACTCATCATTTATTTCATATTTCAGATGTTCCACCTTTATTATATAACTTAATATTTGCATACCTTTTATTATTTGTCCTACTGATTTTGATTTGTCTTTTGTAGTTTGTCAAGTTGCTTCAGCTACAATCTTCATTGGATTTGATTTTGTTGGAAATATACTGAGAAGGGGTGGCGGGGGGGGGGGGGGGTGTTGAATCAATTTAGAAATTAAATAATATTTCATTTTCATATTCAAATTCTTATACATTGCTTTAGTTAATGAACTTGCATGTATACGCAATTGTATGTAAGGCAACTAGCGTTATACCCTGAAACTTATAATTTAGTTAATTCTTCATAGTTGATCTTTAATCTGTGCATCAGAACCATATAGACAGTAACCATGAGCAGTAAAAATAGAACAAATACTCACACACATGAACACAAGATATAAGGTGGAAACCCAATCTGGGTGAAAACCACCTACTGTAATCATCTCTATCTTCCTTTTAATAAGAAACTTCTTTTTACAAATTTTGTACTAGTGCAGTCTTATACTAGTACGCAGGCTTCTACCTACAGAAGGCTACAACCTTCTCTCATTCTCCAGCTTCTCTTGGAAGGGAGCTACAACCCCCTAGCTCTTGTACTAGTTGATGTGTTTACTAGTATGTAGGTGCTGGCCTACAAAAGGCTACAACCTTCTCTTTTCTTCCAGGGGTCACATTTCATAAATTTTCAGAATGGATCCATCAACATCATCAATCAAACATCAAATATATTTGCATCAATCAATCTCCTTTGCACCAACCAAAAGTGATCACTTCTCAAAATGTTGTAACCAAAATACAGTAACAGTAACCAAAACCCAAGCTAGAACCCAGAACACTGCAACAACAAACATAAGTAGCTAAAACATATTTTATTAGGTATACACTACTTTAATGTGTCAAACTTGCGTACATACACTATTTTCCCAAGGCGAAGCTATGTATACGTTGTTTGGATATGCAGAACCAACATGTATATGTGCCTTTGCTAAAGTGAACTTGCGTACAGATCTGGAAATGATGATTTAAACTTTACAACCATTCCAAACATCAGTTATACCCAAATCATCATATTTACTGATTACAACATGCGCCAGTTATTTAGATAAAAGATCAAAACCACACAAAGATACTTCTTTTCAAGCCTTAAGATCTTGACACATCAATAGAACTTATCCTTCATCAAGCACTCAGGTTCATCATTGATTCAGATCCAGTTGTGTACCATAACCAAATAACTTCTATTCTATATCTTGCTCTTCATTAGATATTCAATTCATGAGTGCCCTTGTCTAATTATCTTCTCCTCCTTTTATAGTCTTAGGCCTTACTTAATACCATGGTCCAAAACCATTTAGAATCAATACCTTGGACCAAATACCTGGGGTCAACACTTTGGACAAGATACTTTGGACCAATACCATGGATCAAAATACAATGGACCAAATACCATGAACCAAAACTAAGCTTTCTAACATGTGCATGCCTTTTCTTCCGTGAAAGTGCATGTGTATGCTATACACGCCTTTTGTTCAGTGAACCCACATGTATATGTGGCTTGGTCAATGGGGAACCTACGTATATCTCTCTCTCTTCATTCTGTGAGCCTGAACTGTGATCTGTCATTTGTGTGAGTTGCCATCAAGGACAACACCTATGTCATAGTGCCAAATCTGTATCATAATTCCAACAATCTCCCCCTTTGGACTTGATGGCAACCCCAAGTCACTCTCCCCCTTTGTCATCAACGGAAAAGGGTTACGCTCCCCCTAAATACATGTTGAATTCTCTGATATGCTGAAGTGCGATATTCATGCTTCCCCTGAATATAAGAAAGGTCTACAGAAAGATGACTCTATACATAAATCATAAATGACCTTCCTATCACTAACGACTCATACATACATCCATCTCCCAACCAAGTGGGGATATACCAAGTTTGACTCATCCACCCAACCAAGTGGGTATATACCAATTGCTTATACATGTCAGAACAAGAACATTACATCATCCATCCCATGCATAGTGGGGAAACAAAATAGGTCATTTCATGACCTTGACAATAAAAGATATACATGATATAGAGACCAAATATCTAAAACAAGACTATGATAATTATCAAAAACTATCATCAGCAGCATCTGTCAATCACCATCCAAACCAACAACCATGATCTCCCCCTGAACCTATTCCACCTGAATAAAAAACAACTGTGAATTTATAGCAATATATTCTAAGATAATGCCAACAATGCATTACTATAAGTATATGCTCCCCCTGAACCTATGCCAGATGATCATTGTCAGAGCCATATCAGACTCCTTTCATACACTGTTTTTCTTCAAACCAATAGATATGCGACTGTATCCACAGAAACCTGCGTATGTACGTGGATACGCTTCATGAAACTCGTGTACAACCACGTTTTTCTAAAATAGATAAATTTTAACAGCAAGATGATGCATCAACTACTCCCAGCTTCTGTCTGAGATATTCAAATGTCTCTCTGGGCAATGGCTTTGGTGAATATATCAGCAACCTGTTCTTTGGAGGGAACATACTCCAATTTGACCCCTTTTTCAAGCACTTGTTCACGTAGAAAATGATGTTTGATGGGTATGTGCTTGGTCTTGGAATGCAAGACTGAATTCTTTGAAATATTGATTGCACTTGTATTATCACATAGAATTGAGATGGGTGGAGTACATGTGATTTAGAATGTCTTGCAATGTTTGCATCATCCAAAGGAGTTGTGTGCAACAAGATGCAATAGCCACATATTCTGATTCAGCTGTAGACAATGGAATTGAACTTTGTTTCTTGCTGAACCAAGACACTAATTTGGAACCCATATAGAATACACCACCACTAGTGCTTTTTCTATCATCCACGCTACCTACCCAATCTACATCTATATATGCATGAAGTGTAAGATCTATATCCCTAGGATACCATAAACAAAAATTCTGAGTTCCTTGAAGATATTTGAAGATACTTTTGACTACCTGAAGGTGTGATTCCTTTGGATTTTCTTGGAATCTTCCAACTATTCCCACTGCATGCATGATGTCTGTTCAGGTACCTGTTAGATAAAGCAAACTACCAATATTGAATCTATAGGTTGGTTGATGTACTACTGTTGATTCATCATTTGAGCTGAGATTGCATCCTGTTACCATTGGGGTACATACTAGTTTGGATTCTTCCATGCCGTATTTTTTCAAGATCTGCTTGAGATACTTGGTTTGTGATAGAAAAATACTATCTTTATTTTTTTGAACTTGTAGGCCAAGAAAATATGTGAGCTTAGCAAGCAAGGACATTTCAAATTCTTGCTGCATTAAGAAAGCAAAGTTTTGACTCATGCTTCTTCATTGCTACCAAAAATGATGTCATCAACATACACAACAAGTATTAGCAATTTATAATTATCAATCTTTGTATATAGATTGTTATCAGCTGATCCTTTTGATAAACCTTGTTGATGGAGGTATTTGTCAAGATTGTAATACCAAGCCCTTGGAGCCTTTTTTAGATGATAGAGAGATTTTATGAGTCTGCATACAAGTTTTGGATCATTTCCAATGATGAATCCATCTGGTTGCTCAATATATACTTCTTCTTCTAAGTCTCCATTAAGACAGGCATATTTTACATCCATTTGGTATACTTTGAATTTTTGAAAGCTAGAAAGAGCAAGGAACATTCTTATGGCTTCAATTCTAGAAACAGGTGCAAAAGTTTCTTCAAAATCTATAGCTTCTTGTTGAGAATATCCTTTACAAAACATTCTGGCCTTGTTTCTAATAACTTCACCATTTTCATTCAACGTATTTTTGAATATCCATTTGGTTCCTATGATATTATTATCATGAGGTCTAGGAACTAATTCCCAAGTATTATTCTTTTCAATTTGCTCAAGTTCTTCATTCATGGCCTTGACCCAACATTCATCTTTGCATGCTTCATTTACATTTTGAGGTTCAATGGGGGAAAGAAATGCTAGATAGCTTGAGGCTTCTGTAATAGTTCTTCTTGTCTGTACACCTGCTGCTTTCTGTCCCAAAATTTGAGTCTCTGGATGATTTTTCTGAACATACCTGGATGGAGTCTTTTCTTCAACTGTTATATGTTCTTCTGGTGCTTCATTGGTTTCTTCTTCTTCAGAATTAGTCTGACTTGATGTGGAAGGATAATCCTCATCTTCTCCACAATATTCGGTTTTTACCTACTTTGGATTTTTTCCTGCTTCAACAACCACAACATTAATACTTTCAATAATTTTCCCAAGTCTTTTATTATAACACTTATATCCTTTACTTCGGGAAGAGTAACTAAGGAGAATGCCTTCATTTTCTCTAGGTTCAAACTTGCCAAGTTTTTCATTAGTCATTTTGATGTAACATTTGCTTCCAAAAACATTGAAGTATTTTACAGTAGGAGTCTTACCATACCAAAGTTCATGTGGAGTTTGAGTGCTATTTACCCAAACATTTTCTTTGTTGAGAATAGTGACGGCAACAAATGAAACTTCACCCCAGAAGGTTGTAGGAGTTCCAGACTCATCTAGCATGGCACAAGCCATTTATTGAATAGTTTTGTTCATCCTTTCTACCACTCCATTTTAATGAGGAGTCCTTGCGGTGGAGAATTCTATTTTTATTCCATGTTCTCCACAAAAGTCGAAGAATTCATCGGAGGTAAATTCCCCTCTTTGATCAAATTTGAGGCATTTGATTTTGCAATCTGATTCATTTTCAACCAAAGCTTCGAATGCTTTGAACTTTTCAAATGCTTCATATTTATGCTTTAGAAGTCCTATCCAACACATTCTGGAAAAAATGTCAATGAACAATATAAATTACTCTTCTCCACGAGGTGACTTTTTCCTTGATGGACCACATAAATCAGTATGAACAAGTTCAAGAGGCTTACTTGCTAATCCTTCCTTCTCTAGGAAATGTGCTCTGGTTTTCTTACCAAATTGACATGATTTTCATATTATATTTTCTGGAATGCTGATATTAGGATGATCATGAACAACCTGGAATTTTCATGCTTTCCTTATTTGAGGGAAGCTTGGATGACCCAATCTTCTGTGCCATAGCCAGTGTTCATCATTTTTTCTTAGATAGCACTATTGTTGTCCTCCTTTGAGTATGTATAAATTATTTGGAGTTCCTATGCCTTTGATCACGGTTTCTCCTGTATCAAGCTCACGAACAACACATCCATTTGATTGAAATACTACTTCATTTCCTTGATCACACATTTGACTAACACTCAGTAGGTTATGTTTTAAACCATCAACATACATAACATTCCCAGCTTTAACCTTTTATTTTAAGAGAACATAACCTTTACCTTTTATGATGGCAGGAGTATCATTTCCAAATGAGACCTTCTTTTCTTTTTCTAAGGCATTATATGACTGAAGTTTTTATTTATCACCTGTCACGTGTTTTGAGCATCTGCTGTCGATGTACCACTGATTTTCTTTTCCTTATGCATAGAAGGCTATACCACATCTTTCTGTTTTTGGTTCTTTCTTTCTCCATGTTTTGGGAGCCAATGAAGTTTTCTCCTTCTGTGATGTTTGCCGAAATTTACTCCTGCATCCAGAATCCGAAGTTGTTACAGATAGAGCATTCTATTTCATTTTCAAGAGGAGAAAAGTTATTGTAGGTCCTTTTCATGATCCCAGTCACATTCCTTTGATTTCGTGCTTCTCTAGTCATGATGGTCTTGTAAGAAACACATTGAGCAGCTTTGTGTCCAAAGTTATGACATGAAAAACATTAGCCATTAAATAAGTTCCTGTGATTATCGAATCTACTGACCTGGTGATTCATTCTTGAAACAGATTAAGTATGATTTACCTGAGGTTGGTTGTAGCTTCTGTTCATCCTTGAAGTAGATTGAACCTGATTTACCTGGTGATCTTCTTTATGCCTTTGTTGACAATTGTCAAACTGTTCCCTTCTCTTTGCTGCATCAAGATAGCTTTTAGTGGAGGTTGACGGCTTCTGTGCTTGAGATGCTTCTTCAGTATATCCAAGACTTGTCTTTATCATAGGAGAGCAATGTACCTTGATAATTTCATCTAAAGTTTTTGATCCTTTATCAAATCTGAGATTGAGAGCTTTTGTTTTCTCAATATCTTTTCTTAGACCCACAATTTCACATTCTAGTTTTTCATTGTGTTTTTCTCTTTCGGCAAGTTGGAATGTTAGAGTATCTATAATCATATTCTTTTCTTCTAAACATATTTTGAGTTTAGATATTTCTTCATAGAGGTCATATTCATCTAAAGTATCCAAGAAATCATCATCTTCAAAAGCCATAAGAAGTCTATAGCCATTAATATTTTCATCTTCATCACTATTTGATAAACCATCGCTATCTTCATTTCGAAAGCAGTTAAGATTATGTGCAGCTGTGTCATAGTAATACTCTGAAGATCTTGTTTTTCTTCTATGGCAGAAACTTTTGATTCAAACTTAGTAGACAAGGATCTTAAGACCTTTTCAAATAAAGTAACTTATTTTATCTCTTCACCCAAGTTCTTCATGCAATTAACAATCTCATCTATACATAAGAAGTAATTGGCTATACTTTCATCATTGTGCATTTTGAGAGTTTCATATTGAATTTTGAGAGATTGTAGTTTTGCACATTTTACCTAATTGTCTCCTTCATAGCTTAGAATGATCTTGTCCCATATTTCTTTGGCGGTCTTGAGCTACATAACTTTGACAAATTCTGATTGTGATAGACTCCCCAATAATTTATTGACAGCCTTGGTATTAGTTTCATATTGCTTTTTGCTTGCCATATATGTAGGAATTGTTGATGGAAATGTATATCCCCATTCCACGATTTCCCAGGCACCTGTTCCAAGAGATTTAATATAGGTTGTAGTTCTTACCTTCCAATAAACGAAGTTGTTCCCATCAAATATTGCTGGTCTAATAGATCCCTCTCTTTCGTAGTTACTTGGGGCGATAGATCTTCCTTCAAATGATCAAGTTTCTTCTGAAGGACCTGATCTGATACCAATTGTTGGAAATAATAGTGAGAGGGGGGGGGGGGAATCAGTATTAGCAAGTCAATAATATTTCATTTTCATATTCATATTCATATATACTACTATAGTTAATGAAACTTGCGTGTATACGCAACTGTATGTAAGGCAACTAGCATATACCCTGTAAACTTATAATTTAGTTAATTCTTCATATGTTGATCTTTAATATGTGCATCAGAACCATATAAACAGTAACCAGGAGCAGTAAAAACAGAACAGATAATCAAACACATGAACATAAGATATAAGGTAGAAACCCAATGTAGGTGAAAACCACCTGCTGCAATAGTCTCTATCTTCCTTTTAATAAGAGACTTCTTTTTACAAATTTTGTACTAGTGTAGTCTTATACCAGTACACATGCTTCCACCTGCAAAAGGCTACAACCTTCTCTCGTTTTCCATCTTCTCCTAGAAGGGAGCTACAACCACCTAGCTCTTGTACTAGCTAATGTGTTTACTAGTACGTAGGTGTTGGCCTACAAAATGCTACAACCTTCTCTTTTCTTCCAGGGATCATGTTTCATAAATTTTCAGACTGGATCCATCAACATCATCAATCAAACATCAAATATATCTACATCAATCAATCTCCTTCGCACCAACCAAAACTGAATCACTTCTTAGATAACTAGAATACAATAACAGTAACCAAAACCCATGCTAGAACCCAGAACACTGCAACAACAAACATAAGTAGCTAAAACATATTTTATTAGGTATACGCTACTTCAATGTGTCGAACTTGTGTACATACGTTGTTTTCCCAAGAAAGAACCTGCATATATGATGTTTGGATATGCAGAACCAGCGTGTATACACACCTTTGCTAAAGTGAACCTGCATACAGATCTGTAAATGATGATTTAAACTTTACAACAATTCCAGACATCAGTTATACCCAGATCATCATATTTATAGATTACAACATGCGCCAGTTATTCAGATAAAATATCAAAACCACACAAATATACTTCTCTTCAAGCCTTAAGATCGTCACCCATCAATAGAACTTATCCTTCATCAAGCGCTCAGGTTCATCATTGATTCAGATCCAGTTGTGCACCATAACCCAATAACCTGTATTCTATATCTTGCTCTTCATTAGATATTCAATTCATGAGTGCCCTTGCCTAATGATCTTCTCCTCCTTTTATAGCTTACGCCTTACTCAATACCATGGTCCAAAACCATTTAGAATCAATACCTTGGACCAAATACCTGGGCTCAACACTTTTGACAAGATACCTTGGACCAATACCATGGATCAAAATACCATGGACCAAATACCACGGACCAAAACTAAGTTTTCCAACATGTACGCGCCTTTTCTTTTGTGAAAGTGCGTGTGTACGCTATACACGCCTTTTGGTCTGCGAAACCGCATGTATATGCAGCTTGGTTGATGGGGAACCTGCATATATCTCTCTTTCTTCATTCTGTGAGCCTAAATTTTGATCTGTCATCTGTGTGAGTTGCCATCAAGGACAACACCTATGTCATAGTGCCAAATCTATATCATAATTCCAACAGATTTTTCCATAATCTTCATCTTCCTTGGTTGCAATATGAAAATTCAGCTGTAAAATTCTATTAGAGTTGCAGATTGTTGACAATTCCATAGCTGCTTTATTTTCAAAAGATAAAACAGGAATAAAAAGAAAATGGGACTAGAATAGGGAAAATAAAATCTAGGCCGCCAATACTCTTGGTTTTCAAACTGGATTTTCTGTATAAACATGCCACCAATGTTGGTTTTCATGTTTATACAATTTTATTTTATT
>APFE031361267.1:87137-140299 GCA_000404065.3 Pinus taeda | reverse complement strand
TAAATTTTGAAAAAGAAAGTAGAAGACTAAGTGGAGAGGAAGAAGAATCTTCCTTGACCAACTTGAAACCAATATTATCTTCCATATTTCTTATAAATTCCTCCCTTGTTAATGGTTTATGATATATTCATAATGAGTGACCATTTACAAGGAAGGTCACTTTCTCTTAATCAATGGTTCTAATTCTGACTACTCCATTACCAAAGACAATTTCAATCTCATAAGAACAATGCCAATGGGTTTGAAATTTTCCTTGAAAATATTTAAATTTTGAATCAAAAAGCAATGTCCAATCACCAGGCTAAAATTTCCTTTCTTTGATAAAATTATCATTCCACTTGGATATTTGTTGTTGGACTATATTGGTTCTTTGAATAACATCTTGTCTTATCTCATCAAGTTCATTCAATTGCTCCATTATTTGTCTTTGGGATTTTGATAGATCAAGACCCAATTTGATTGTTGTTTTAAAAGTATTTATGTGGAAGTCAATAGGAAACATGAATTTCTTTCCATAAACAAGTTCATAAGGAGTGTGTCCTATTGCATTTCTCTATGTGGTATGGTATGCCCATAAATCTTTTGGAAACTTTTTTGTCCCAACCCTTTCTATGCAAATGCACAGTCTTGGTAAGAATTGCTTCAATTACTTTATTGGTAGATTCAACTTGTCCATTGGCTTGTGGATTATATGGATTTGACTTCCTATGCTTTATTTTGTACTCCTTTATTATCTTATGTACCAATTTGGATGTAAATTGAGTGCCTTGATCTGTCACAATTTCCCTTGGGACACCAAAATGAGCGAAAATATCCTCAAAACGAAATTAAACTACAACATTTTCAGTAGCAAAAGGAAGTGCTTTAGCTTCTACACATTTTCTGACATAATATGTATAGGCAATATTGTACCTTTTTTGTATTGATGATGGATTGATTGGACCAACAAAGTCTAAAGCTCATTTCTCAAAAGGTTCAATAAGTTCCTAAGGTTGTAGAGCCATTTCATCTGAAGGAACAAGTTTCCCCATTCTTTGATAATTGTCACACCTCTTAACATATTCCTGGCATCCTTAAATAGAGAAGGCCAATAATATCCTAAGAGAAGAACTTTATAAGAAGTTATTTTATCATCGAAGTGTCCTCTGCATGGTTCATCATGACAAACTATTAATATTTATGGCACTTCATCTTCTCTAACACACCTTCGAATGATTAAGTCAGGTCTTGTCTTGTACAATTCTTCATTTTTCCATGAAAAGGATGCATTAGTTTGAATAAACTTATTTTTATCTCAAGGAGACAAGTATGATGGTAAATTACCCGTAGATAAATAATTAGCAATATCTGCAAACAAAGGAGATTTAATAGATATTGCAAAAATATACTCATAAGGAAATTGATCTTCTAGACGAATATCATTATTAGCATTTTGGATTCGATAGAAAATCAGTAATTGTATTTTGTTTTCCTAGTCTATCCAAAATAGTAATATTGAATTCTTGTGATAATAATAACCATCTTTTAATTGTGTCATTAGTAATTGGTTTATTCATTAAATATCTAATTGTAGAATGATCTGTGTGTATGAAGGTTTCATAACCAGTGATGTAATGTTTGAATTTATTGATGGCATGTACAAAAACTAAAAACTTCTTTTCTATTACAGTATAATTCAACTCTGCAGGGGTCAAATTTTTGCTTATGTAATAAATGGCATAAGGAGTTAAATATTTTTTTCCTAATACAACTCCTAAAGCTATTTTTGAGGCATCAGTGAAAATGTGAAAAGGTAGCTTCCAATTTGGTCCTCTTAAAATGGGTGCTTTAAAAATACTTTCTTTCAATGTTTCAAAATTCTTTTGGCAGTCAGAATTCCAAATGAATTCACAATATTTTGTAATAAATTTGAAAAGAGGAGAGGCAACCTTTGTAAAGTTTTCTATAAATCTTCTAAAATATCCAGTAAAACCAAGAAAACTTCTAACATCCATTTGACATGTAGGAACTGATAACTTGAAAATGAATTCTACCTTAGATGCATCTACTTTAATTCCATCTCCTGAAATGTGGTGGCCTAAAATTGTTCCCTCGGTAAACATCATAAAATTGTTTTCATATCTTAATGAGAGATTTAATTCTTTACACCTAATGAGAATTTTTTCCAAAATTTTAAGAGCTTCTTCAAAAGAATTTTCATAGAGAGTAAAATCATCCATGTAAACTTCCATACAATCATGAATTTCATCAGTGAAAATACCTAGAACTTCCTTTTGGAATGTTGCAGGTGCATTACATAACCCAAAAGGAAGTACTCAATATGCATATGTTACCCATGGATAGGTAAAGGTTGTTTTATCTTGATCTTATGGAGCTACATGGATATGGTTATATCCACTAAAACCATCCAAGAATGAAAATGTTTTCCCTACCAATGTGTCAAAAACTTGATCTATAAAAAGAAGTGGAAAATGATATTTTAAAGTAGCTTTATTCAATTCCCTATAATTAATGAATACTCTCCATTTTCCATTTTTCTTCGAAACAATTACCAATGGTGAAACCTACTGGCTGTCTAATATTGGATAAATGAAATTCACTTTTAACAATTTTTCTAATTCCTCTTTAACAATTTCCCTTAAATTTGGATTCATTCTCCTTTGTGGTTGTCAGATTGGTTTGGAATTTTCTTCAATATATATATGATGAATACAAGTGTTAGGATCAATTCCTTTCATATCAATGTATTCCCATGCATAAGCAAAATAATTTCCTTGCAACATCTTTATTAATTCTTTGTTTTGAGATTCTTCTAGATTATCATTAATATTCAAAGTTTTCATTGGAAAAATTTCTATTAAAGAATTTCCAAATTTCTGCATAGAATGTAAACTCATTTGACGAGATATTTGGTCAAGCATTCACAAGATACATCAGTGAACCCACTAGCTACCAATAAATGGTAGCATCCACTTCCCTACCTTAAGTGACATCCTCCTTCCTCTAGTTAGTCGCTAGAGGTGCCTCCATGGGTTTGCAACTCTTCGTGTTGAACTTTTGTAGTATATCATTTGCATACTTTCCTTGAGAGAGACAAATAGTTTCCCATCGCCTTGACATACTTCCAACCTAAGGAAGTAGTGCATGAAACCCATGTCCTTTATTCAAAATTTCATTGCAAGGTCCTCCTTGCAAGATCTAATCAACTACTCATCACCAATTAAAATAAAACCATCAAAATATAATACAATAATAAGTAATTTACATTATACCAAGATATGGTATAGGTTTGCATCCACTTCACTTTTAGTGAAGCCCAAACTAGTGAGATAACTATCGAGCCTGGTGTACCAAGTACAAGGTGCTTGTTTGAGACCGTACAATTCTCACTTGAGTCTGCACACATGAAACTCCTGATCAAATGTCTCAAAACCTTTTGGTTTCTTGATGTACACCTCCTCCTCAATAACCCCATTGAGAAATGTTTTTTTTACATCCATTTGGTGTACCTTCCACCCCATCTACGCAGCTAGTGCAATATTTGGTCTAATGGATGAGTACCTTGCTACAGGAGCAAAGTTCTCCTCATAGTCAATTCCCTCAACTTGAGAGTACCCCATGGCCAAAAATCGGGCCTTATAATAATCTATTATCTTTTCTACTACATGATTAACCTTGAATATCCATCTCGAACCCATAATTGATTTATCTATTGGTCTTGGGACCACTTGCCAAACACTGTTCTTTACAATGTATTCGTATTCCTCCACCATTGCATCAACCCATACAAGTTTCTCTACTGATTCCTTGAAATATTATGGCTCAATCTCTACAATATCAATCATTAGAGCCATGTATTTAGTGTACCAATTAGGTGACCTTCTCAGTTTGTGCAAATTTTAAAGAGCTCCCACATTTTCCCTTGCATCCTGCACAAGTCTCTCAACTTTCCTATTTTTTTTCCTGCCTTTTCTGGATGTTTCTTCTTGAATGGATGTCTCCACTCTCTTCTCCTCAAGTTGTGGTTTCTCCAAAAATTCCTAAGGATACTCCTTTGGAGATAAAATCTCCTCTTCTGGTGGGATCTGAAGCTCCCTCTCAAGAGTGCACCACATTTCTTTCTCCTCATCAAATTTTACATCCATTCACACAACTTTTATTTTGAGGAATGGAAAGTACACATAGTAGTTATGGGGAGTTTCTATGTAACCCACAAATATCCCTAATTATGTTGTCGACTTAATCTTCTTCCTTTATTTTTTTGAGACATGGAAGTAAACAGAGGCTCCAAAAATCATGAAGTGTGACACATCCGACTTTCTCCTCGAGAAAGCCTCCTCCATTGTAATCATGCCCAGAATATGATGAGGACTCTAGTTCTACAAATAGACTGCTATGTTGCATGCTTCATCCCACAAATGTAGAGTTAGTCCTTGATTTGCAACATCATGCTCGCTACTCCCACAATGCTACAGTTCTTTCTCTTAGCCACCCCATTTTTTTATGGTTTGTGGGTGTTGTCGACTATCGTCAAATGCCTTCTTTCGCACAATTTTTAAATTCATGCAACACGTACTTACCTCCATTCTCACTATTGAGATCCTTCACCTTCTTTTTAGTTTATTTCTCAACCTATGCCTTGAATTCTACGAACTTGGAGAATGTCTCATATTTCTTCCGCATGAAGAAGATATAGAACTCTTGTGAGAAGTCATCAATAAAAATGACAAAATATTGTTGTTTGGTGGTGGAGGCTATTGAGAAAGGTCCATAGCATCAGAGTGGATCCTTTATAGGACTGCATGTGATTTTTTGTCCTAATCATAGAATGTGGATATTATGTACTCCCCCAAAGTACATCCTTTGCATACATCCTGCTACTCAAGACCTCTTTTGGGGAGGTCAGTGGTTATTTTCTACATAATATTCAAGGTCCCATGATGTAAAGGGCTACATCTTCTTTGCCAAAGTTCACCGACATCGCGACTCTACACTTTCTCCACCTTAGTGACTAATGCAACACAGTCTTCCACATTTAGCTTATACAAGTTCTTCACATGAACCCCAATCTGATTCACATGTTCCATGGATATGTGTCTCATAAATTATTTTCCTTTTTTGAATATCACATCATAACCACGGTCTTCCAAAAATGCAACAAATATGAGATTTTTCTTTAGGCCCAGAACAAACATGACATCCTTAAGTCTGGGAGGGGATCATAAATCCCTCTAAAATGTGACTGTACCAACCTTGGTCATGATGTACCTTCTGTCATCCCCTAGCTCAATGTGCATCTTCAAAGCTTTCTCCTCTAGGTCACTGAAAAAATATCTACACCCTATCATGTGGAACGAGGCACCAATTTCCAAGTACCACACACTCCCCATCATTATGTTGGCCATGCATGTGATAAGGCTAAAGTCAAGCTTGAACTATGAAGCCAAGGTTTCACCTTCTCCTCCTCCTGAGGTCTTCTTGATTGACTTTTGTGTGGACACTTTCTAGCATATTGTCAAAATTCATGACAATGGAAGCATTTAATTTTGGAAAATTATTTCTTCTTGCCCCCTTAGCTAGATTCTAGTTTGGTTTGAGATTTCTTTCATTTTCCCTTCATTCCATTTCCAAACAATGCAAAATTTTCTTCATCCTCACCCTTGAGTGAAGTCCCATCTCTAGTATTCCACCTTATTTCCTCCTATACCAATTTATACCATAAATGTTCCCAATTTGGTAATTTATCCCTCCTGTTCATCAAATATTAGTAGCTATGCTAGTTCTTGGGAAGGTCTAAAAAGGCTAGGCTTACCAAATCATCATCTGGTACACCAATACCAACTCCTACAAGGTCATCATGAACTTGTGTGAACCTGCTCAGATACTATGGGATAGTGTCATTCTTCTGCATCTTGATATTTCAAAGTTAATCCTTGAGCGCCAACTTCCTGTGGTCACTACTATTTTGGAATAGATATGTCAGTTCCTGCCACATCGCATAAGGAGTTTCTTTCCTGTCAATATTCTTGACAATGTGGTCCTGTACTCCCTCCAATATTATTCTCCTCACCTTAGCTACATCTCTCTTCCATTGAGCAAGGTTATTGGCATCAAATGCTTATGGTCTTTCAACATCTATCTTGATGTATTCTAGCAATCCATTTTCATCCATTACCACCTCCATGCGATGAAATTAGAGGTTCCTTCCAAGGCATACTCTAGCCTCATCTCGTTGAAGGTCATCTTCTCAACTCTAAAGAGATCCTGCTATGTTGAACTGCAAATTTGAACCTTCTGAGAAACAACTTTGAAATTCTTCCATAATGTGAATCTTGCTATGATGCAATGTAGAAATTATGGTGTATATTTGCAACTACTCATGAAGTTTTAATCAAAATCACAAGACACAAACCTACTCTACTACTTTGTAGAAGTTATGTCACAATTTAGAACAAAAATTTCAGACAAGCAATAATAAATAACATACATGCATTAAATAATTTTCCTGGAGAAAGAAAATGGCTAAAAACCCCAATGCTTGCTTGCATTAATCTAATGAATAGAGATGTATTACAATTTCTTTGCTCAATTGAGCACAACCTACAAGTGAATAACCTATCTCTTTTCTCACTAAGAAGTTTTGACCCATACTTAGTCAATTTCTACCTCTACTTGAGCCCATATTTCCTTGTGTAATTCCTTGAGAAATTAAGCCCCTATTATTTTGGAATTTCTCCAAAATTAATTGTGCAATTCCCAAGGTTGATCACTTGTCTACATGCAACACCTATACAATCAATTCTAGTCTACAATTGATGTTACACTGCCTTGGAATCTCCACCACAACTCGGGAACTCAAATTATCTTCATACGCTAGCTATTTTGGGTTGATTGATCAGTTAACTGGATGATCACGGAGTTTGACAGAAGTCCCACTCCACAATTGACCTTTCATTTATTCCTCCAACAATTGGAACTAGTTCAACTGAAAACAACTTCAGATAACTAACGTTGATTTCTATATATTAGCAATCACACATGCTTAACTAAACTCTTACTCCTCCAACTCGAATTTACTGAGTAAATTGGGTGACACAAGCCACATCACACAATTTAACTGCATCTAAGTTGTTTGTTGATGTAGAAATTCAAATTTTCTCAATTTAATCAAGTCAAAATCAAATTGAGAATTTCTTGCTGCATTTTTCAACATGATATTGAAATACACACACACATATTAAATATCACTTTTCAACTTCACATTGGGCATGAAAGGAATTACACATCTCCCTCATACTAGATTGTCAAAATCACATTTTTGCAAAATAACTATTGCTGAAATTAGTAATTAGTGAATTACGCTAGTGGGAAATGGATCATAGTAATGTTAATTAGAAAGAGAATTAGTATAGATAAATAAACTATTAATGAATCACCCTCATGTGAGATGGGCTATACCGTTATAGTTGAATGGCTTTAGTATGTGGAGAAGTCTAGCTCTAAGTGCACTTAAAACAGAATTGTACAAAGATGGATGAAATTTTCAAGTAGTATACACTATGCATTTTATTTCACTAATTTTAATCTCATATAGTCATATGACCTTTTCAAGACCCTAAGTTATGTGAATCATTATGCTAGTTTTGATCCCACTTCTTCACCCCTTTGAGCATCACCTTATGCATTGTGTGCTAAGTGTATTATTCAAAATCATGATAAATTTACCACCTCTCTAAGCATCCCTTGGTGCAATGGATATTAATTGTCATACTCAAACTCATGGGAAAATAGTCCTTAGTGATTGGCTATCATGTGAGATGAGTAATTGCACACACTTGATGCAATCAGTGCTACATCGACTATTTAAGCTCATGAGAAGTTCATGAAATACGAAATTACTAACATGAGAGATAGGTGATTATTGTTGGGTATGTGTTATATTATTTTTGCGACCAGCCCCAAGTGTTTTTATGTTGCTAGGAATTTTGCAGGCGGTGATAGCCCCCCTGGACAAGGTCTGGGGCAACGCCTTAGGAATTTTTCATTCTTTTTATGTGGACCCAAATATCATGGGCAAGCCTAACCATGGTTTTGTGCATCGGTTTTGCACATGGTTTTTGGCATGATGGTTTTTTCCCCATGGTATTTTGTAGATCCAATCAAGGGAACTACGATTATGTTCTAATCCGGGATTAATGGATTGGGTTTATGAATGCTTCAAAATGTATTTAATGTATTGTAACATTGAAAGGAATATAATGAAATCATTATGGTTTTCCCAGTTTGGGTTCCAGGAGATAATCTTTGTGAATATTTTATGTTCGTGCCATGGTAAAATTTTCTGTTTTAAGAATATGTTTGCAGGTTGTTTCTTTACAAGGTTAAAACCTACAATTATTTTAGTCCCACTTCCTAGAATCACCTCATACAATGAGTGCTATGTAGACTATTCAATTTCATACTAACTCTCATCAAGGGTAGGTCATTGTTTGGAGGTGGGAATTGACACTATGCAATTCATTTCATTAGTTTCAAGGCACAATTCTTCACTATTGTAAGTATAGCTAAATGTATTATGTGTTTAGTGGACTACTCAAGATCATGAAAATTTGATCTTTGTTGAAGGACTGTCATGGGCGGTGGGCATTATTTGAATGACTCAGGTATTAAACACTGACCTAATGCAATCAAAACTAAGTGGACTAAAATTGATCATTGATATATGAGTCTCATGGGAGATGGCTCATAGTTGAATGACACAAGTACTAAATGATTGAGTCGCTCCTTCTTATGAATAATACTTAATATATAAGTTAAGTAATGAGAAATGTAATGAGGTAAACTAAGCATAAAATCCTGTGGTAAGGTGGAGAGATTGAGAGGAATGAGTGAAAATAGTGGTGGAGATTTAGTGAGAGATTCATGGAAATATTGAAGGAGATAGTTATGGTGGTGGTTTTAACATTTTTTTCAAATATAATATATTTTTTATGGTCACCATCATTATATATAGTGACCATTTTATACAATACAAACTACACATGGGAATTTTTGTTTTATAAAATATTTTCCCCTTCAGGATTTTATTAATTTATTGAGTCTTATTCCTTGTACCCCTTTCTTCATTAATGGCTATTGCAACCAAAAATTGGTATCAAAGTTGTGGTGTTGTGTGGACATACCTAGAGCTTGAGATGATGATTGTACTGAGATTGTTTTATTGAATGGTTTAGGAGAGGGGGCATGATTTTCTCTATCGTTATTAATGGAAAATTTTCTAGTGGCCATATTTTACTTTTAACTTTCCTTACTAGACTGAAATCATGCTCTAGATATTTAGGTTCAAAGATACACACATCATGTTGGATGATTTCCCTTAAAGTTCCCATAAATAAGTCTAATGAATTATCCTCTGAAATATTCTTTACTTTGCGACTCAACTTATGGAATTGTTGACTCTGCTCTATAATTTGACCTTTTTTCCAAATATTTATTAATTGACTAAAGAAAGCATTTCTCTTAATATCCCCATAATGTGCTATAAATTCCTTTGTAAAAATGGTCCAAGATATAATAGAATCCTTTTTCCTTTCCCAAAGCCATTGATACCATATATTTCAGTCTTGTTCTAGAAACATGGATTCAATATTTTCCTTTTCTAAGGGTTCCACTTGGTGTAGATCAAATTATTGCTCCATCTAAAATATCCATGTTATAGGATCAATAACATCAAACTTCCTCATATCGATCTTCGGAATCCAATAGTTCTTTGGTGCTGATCTGAAGCCTCGATTAAGTGGATATTAGATTGAAACTTCATGAGTATGGTTTTGTGATTAAATATTTGTATCTCCAATTGTGATTGTTAGAGATCCAGGAAACTCTCCTAGGTTGTAGCTCGGAGATGCCTGGTAACATATAATCTTCAATATGGTTCTAGGAACTTATTGGGATGGGTGATGGTTTGGTTCAAGCCAGATAACTACTTCTACTCTGTTTTCACTCCAGACATGCATGAACACCCTCAAACTACAAGGCTTTAGACCACCAATGCTCAACAATTTGGGAATTAGGTGAATAGATGAAGAATACTAACCAAACCAGTATATGCATATAGAATGTAAGATGGCCAGCTACAAATAGTAAAGAAAATTTCAAATCTAATCTATCAATGCAGAGATAAGACGATAGTTCTCTTGCATTAGATACAGAAGAAACCTGAGTGACTAACTTACTGATACATTCAATTGTCTAATCCAGATATAAGATGACAATTATCTAGCATTAGATGTAGAAGAAATCATGAATACAACCCTTCAGGAACAATCTTAGAATAGAGGAGAGATGGGCATTGAGCAATTAATAGCAAAAGAAGCTTGCATTGCTAAAAATGAAGATGAGATGCTGCAAGTTACAGAATATCTACAATCTCCAGAAGTTGAACTGAAACACAATTTACAACCTCGATTACATCTTTCTTCTAGCTATTTATAATCTATCATTACAATGGCTCTTAGCCATTTAGGGATGGAGGGGTATTAATTGACCACCAACTACCATTAACTTTCTGATAGCGTCTTTGAATGTAGTTGCTTTTTCCACTACGAAAACCTGGTCAGTTCTGGTACCATGTTGTTCTTCAGGTGGTTGGATTGATCATGGAAGTGGAGTTCCATGACTATTTAATTCGGTTGTTGAGTCGTGTTGTGTCCTTTTCTCCATTGCCATGCTCTTCTTTAATTCAGTTTCAAGGTCAGACTGTCGCCAGACTAACAGAGTCGACCATCTTCTTCTTCGCATAACAGACAGGTCGTGGGGCATGGAGTGAATGGGCAGATGAATGGTTGTGAGTGATCATGAATGGTGGCCATCGGATCAAGGGAGATGTGTGGCAGATATTGCTTTTTTGGAGGCTAGTGGTTATGGTGGGAGCGGAACATGTCTGGGCCATTAGATCTTCAGGTGAGCAGATCGGACGGCCATTGGGTGGTGAAGATGTGTGGGTGATAGCGCACGGGGTGGTTTAGTTTGAGTGGTAATTTTTTTTATCAGGTGGGCATCAGGTGGTAAGCGGTAAGTGTCAGAACTCGCCCCTGCCATTCAACGGATGACACGTAACGGCAAAGGGGAGAGAAAAATCGCCCCCATCTTGCGAGTACTTTTTGCGCTTGTTGTCCGAGCAATATGGGCACTGACCATTAGATATTGCAGGGTTGATCTAACGGTGGAGAATGATCATGCATGATACATTGATCAAGAGGAATGTGGGCCATTGGATCGATAGGAAAAGATCAATGATGGAGGGAGGTGGTGAAGGTATGAGATGCCTTCGCGAAATGTGTTATAAGCGTGTAAGACATATGGGTAAGGTTTTATGGGTATTTTTCCGATTTTGCGCTAGGGGCTAAGGTTGAGGAGGGTTTTTTCGGGGTAGGAGGGTTAACTTAAGAAATGGGATGGGTAAAGTCTGAGCGTGGCAAAAGAAGAAGAGGAATGATGGCCCATGTGGGACCCCTTTAAGAATAGCGAAGCAGACCAAGCCTTTCCTTCATCCTTCAAAAGTTAGCACTGCATCTTAGGGCTAACATTGGCTCCTTCTAGGGATGAAATCCTCCCTATGAGGTTTCAAGAACCTTAGACCACTGCCTTTTACATAAGAAACAAGATTGGAAATATTTCCTAGTATTCCATTGGGCATGGAGTCTAATTAGCATGGAAATAAAAACTTTGAAAATGACATATTTACAATACCAAGGCTTGAAAGCCTTAGTGGAAATAAAGTTCAAAGAATAGCCCATTGAATGTGCCATCAAAAATATATCCTTCCTTTGATGCATTCCTTCTGAGAAAATAGTCACCATACTGAAAATTGACCCTTTTTGCCCTTCTATGAAAGGTTTATTTCTCTTGGTCAATGTGAATATCAGCCAATCCATCAAAGACTTGCAAAAGCTTATTGATTTGATCACCTACTTCAAAAACTTTACAACATTTGATATTATTGGGCAGGGATGGTCTATATTTCACCTCATCTCTATATACATTCAACCTTGGATGTTTTGCTTGGAAGGTTTTGTACACCTGCTGAATAATAAGGTTTGATTTATACCCTGTTGTGTCATTTGTGACCTGAAAAGCAAATAAAAAAGGTGAATCAATGCATTGTTGTGGGGGGGACACAAGGACTCCACTTGTTCCTCCAGCTTCCTTAGAGCAAGCCCCATCAAAGAACATGTCCCAAAACTGTGGGCCTTATTCCTCTATGATCTGGCACACTGGTTTTTTAAGCTGCATAGAAGCCAACTGATAAGGCTTAGTAATGTCAAGACCAAGCTTATCCATGACAGTCTTGGGCATTTAATTATGGTCGGCTCCAATGTCTAGACAAAAATTGTGAAGGATTTCATCATGGATAGATAGAGAAACATAGAATGATGGGGAGTTGTCTTCACAATTTTCAATCATTGGGCTGAGAATAACAGTTGGTTGGTCATATTGCAGATTTACATAGTCAGCGGAACCTTGGATGTTTTTAGGCTCAAGAGCCTCAAGGATATATTTCTTGAAGGACTCCTTCTTCACTAGTTCAATCAGGGGCACATGTATTCTTGGATTCTGAGTTCCTGATTGAAAACTGAAAGAAGAAGAGGACTTGTCAAGGCCTCTTACCTCTATGGTTGGAGCTTTGAAGATGATAGGATCAACTGTTGGTTGCTTCTGCTTATTAGCTTGTTGTTCTGCAGGGATAGTAGCTTTATGAAAAGGAGTTTCCTTGACATTATCCATCATCAACCTCATATTATATTGGTGCTGATTTTCAGTTTGTAGAACAACTTTACCATCCCATTCTTGGTTGATCTAGTCATTGAATAATGACTTCTCATAGGCAGCTTTGGTTAAAAAGGTGGCACTACCTTTGTCTTCCAGAAAATGGATCTCATCGTCTTCCTCATATTGGTCTTCATCCTTGACTACGTTTTGCAAAGGGGTCTTCATCCCTTGGTATTCATTCACATCTTTGTTTCTTTGAGGAACTTGCAACTACTCATTAGTTCTTCTATATAGGTTCAGATTTCTAAAAGCCAGGGAATTAGGAGCTTTTCCTTTCTCAAAATGTTGTTCCATTTTTAACTTAGAGACTTCAGAGGCTAATGAATCTATCATCTTGGTCATCTTATCTAACTGGGGATCTGAAGATGAAGAAGATTCACTCCTCTGTCTCCTTCAATCAACATGTCCTTTGAGTTTCTCTGCAACTATGATATTAGATTCTACCTCCAAGGCTGCATCCTACATCTCAGCGAGGGAAGCACATATTCTTTCTCTCAATAGCAGGCAGAAGTCATAATCAAATGCATTGGCATAAGTGAGCTTCGCAGAGGTGGGAGTAGGTTTCACTTCAGTTGGTATCTTGCTATACATGTGGTTGAACCTTTTATTGAAATCGGACAATGACTCCCATTTTCCCTTTTTAGGTTGCCAAACTAAGTATGGTAGTAAAGGAGATCCTTCTTATCTCCCCAATCCTTTAGGAATACATCATCTAAGGCCTCAATATTTGGTATAGACCTAAGGGGCAATTCTCTTAACCATTTTCTGGCCTCTCCATCTAGGCTTTCAACAAAGATCCTCATCCATACATCATCTTCACTAATGTCTAGATTGTCAACATAGCTATAAAATGACTCAAGATGTTCTTCAGTTGTAACCCCCTCTATCCCAATGAACTTAGGCATGTACTTATGATATTCACCTACAAGAATGGCATTCAAAGGAGTAGGCAATACCAAGGGCCCATACCTAGCAGCTATGACTCTTTCCATTTTGGTGGGTGCTTGTGGGCCTGCCATGACTGGGGTAGATGAAAGAGTGTTGGCAGTATGAAAGATAGGGAGTTGAGAAATGACTGACAGGGTTAAAGGAATATGATGGACAGGAGGGAGGTTACCTCTGGGCAAAAATCCAAAGGAGGACCTAAAGAATAGGGAGCTTTATATATCTTCGAAATTTTTTCTTCATTGCTAGTGCTAGAGGCTATATTCTCAATATGTAAGTGCTATGTTACAAGCCTTTCTTGTAGAGATGCATAAGATTGTTTAGGTTTACTTGATCCTGATGCTCCCTTTTGTGATGTCTTTCTTTCTTTCATAGTCTTCTCAAGGTCAGGTATTGGGTTAGTGATTTCTGAGGATTTCTCCGAGTGTGCCTCAAAAACTGAGCCATAACTATTATGTGGAGTCGCCAAGAGTTTCAGCCTCTAGTAGAGTCACCAGATAGATGATTCCAACCAAAAATGTGTCCAGACTTTGTCTATCATCAAAGTTGGATCTGTGTCATCTCCCAGGGAAGCTGAGCTTCAATCTCCTCTCCCTGGCAACAATGCCAATTATGTTAGAGCTCCAGGAAACTCTCCTAGGCTATAGCTCAAAGATGCCTGGTAACATATAATCTTCAATATGGTTCTAGGAACTTATTGGGATGGGTGATGGTTTGGTTCAAGCCAGACAACCACTTCTACTCTGTTTTCACTCTAGACATGCATGAACACCCTCAGACTACAAAGCTTTAGACCACCAATGCCCAAGGGAATTAGGTGAATAGATGAAGAATACTAACCACACCAGCAGATGCATATAGGATGTAAGATGGCCAACTTCAACTAGTAAAGAAACTTGTAAATTTAATCTATCAATGTAGAGATAAGATGACAATTATCTTGCAATAGATACAGAAGAAACCTGAGTGACCTACTCACTAATACATTCAATTGTCTAATCAAGAGATAAGATGATGAGTGACCTACTCACTGATACATTCAATTGTCTAATCGAGAGATAAGATGGTAGTTATCTAGCATTAGATGTCGAATAAATCATGAATACAACCCTTCAGGCACAAGCTTAGAACAGAGGAGAAATGGGCATTGAGCAATTAACAGCAAAAGAAGCTTGCATTGCTGAAAATGAAGATGAGATGCTGTAAGTTATAGAATATCTACAGTCTCCAGAAGTTGAAATGAAACACAATTTCCAACCTCAATTACATCTTTCTTCCGGCTATTTATAATCTATCATTACAATGGCTCTTAGCCGTTTAGGGATGTAGGGGTCTTAATTGATCACCAACTACCATTAACTATCTGATAGTGTCTTTGAATGTAGTTGCTTTTTCCACTACGAAATCTTGGTCAGTTCTGGTACCGTGCTGTCCTTCAGGTGGTTAGATTGATCATGGAAGTGGAGTTCCATGACTGTTTAATTTGGTTGTTGAGTCGTTTTGTGTCCTTTTCTCCATCGTCCATGCTCTTTTTTAATTCAGTTTCAAGGTCAGATTGTCTCTAAACAGACAAAGTCGGTGATCCAGATTTAAATAGGAACACAACAAAATACAGAGATAACCATATACACAAAGATGCAGCGGAAACAATGCTTCATTTCATTAATGGAAAATACTGAAATATGCTTACAACCAGAAATTGAAATAAACCAGCTAGGGTGATGGTAGCTTATCTCTGAGAAGAGATGTGGTGACTACATGCCTCTGAACTATTCCCAACTATGTTACAATGAGGCTCGAAGGCCTATTTATTGTTGAGAAACAATGGAAAACCCTTCACATTCCAAAGCCTAACACTAGAAGATGAAACGCCAAATTGTGGGCCCCGTTTTGGGTAAATTGGTACATCAATTTCCCGGGGTCGTAACTTTGGCATACGATCTCCGTTTGACGCGTATGATAGCTCATTAGAAAGATCTATTCGAGAGCTACCACTTTGGGAAGGGCAAAATCGGTCCATGGACCCATGTTGCCCCCAGATTTCCAAGAAAAACGTCATTTAGGGCCTCAAAACGGCTCCGGAAGTTCAGGACCCGAAAAAACTGCTAAAAATAGTAAATTGTGCTACAATTACGGAAACTGAAAAACTGAAAGAGATAGTTGTGGGGGTCCAAATGGGATAGGTGCGTGGCCACCAACATCCACCTGGATCAGTCGGCCATCTTCTTCTTCTTGTAACGGACAGGACATGGGGCATGGAGTGCATGGGAAGATGAACGGTTGTTAGTGATCATGAATGGTGGCTGTCAGATCAAGGGAGATGTGCGGCGGAGATTTCTTTTTTGGAGGGTAGTGGTTGTGGTGGGAGTAGAACGTGTCTGGGCTATTAGATCTTCAGGTGAGCAAATCAGATAGTTATCGGGCGGCAGAGATGTGTGGGCGATAACACAAAGGGTGGTTTAGTTTGAGTGGTAATGGTTTTTATTGGGCGGGCATCGGGTGGTAAGCGGTAAGTGTCAAAAATAGCCTGATGCCATTCAATAGATGACACGTAGCGGTGGAGGGGAGAGAAAAACCACCCCCATCGTGTGGGTGCTTTTCACGCTTATTGTCCGCGTGATATGGGAGTTGACCATTAGATCTTGTGGGGTTGATCTAACAGTGGAGAACGATCATGCATGATGCATTGATTGGGAGGAATGTGGGTTGTTGGATCAGTGGGAAAAGATCAACAACAGAAGGAGGTGGTGAAGGTACGAGATGTCTTCAGGGAATGTGTTATAAGTGCGTAAGACATATGGGTAAGGTTTTATGGGTATTTTTTGGCTTCCGTGCTTGGGGCTAAGGTTAAGGAGGGTTAACTTAGGAAATGGGACGGGTAGAGTGTGATCGGGGCAAAAGAAGAAGAGGAATGATGGCCAATGTGGGACCCCTTTAAGAACAACGAAGCAGACCAAGCCTTTCCTTCATCCTTCAAAAGTCAGCACTACATCTCAGGGCTAACAGTGATAGTGTACTCCTTATATGAAATTGATTCTCAACACCATGCTTCTACTTATGTTCATGATTTTCTTGGATCTCCACATCCCTTTTAGGGAGATATTTTAATAGAGTGTTTTGTAATTCTTTTATTTTTCCCTAATGGATTTTTAAATATCTTCCTTGTCATTTTTCATTTCTTCCTACTTTTATTCATCTTCTTTTATTTTCCCTCCTTATTTTCATTTATCTTCTTTTCCATTTTTATTTTAAGTTTTTTTTGAGAACTTGATAGACCCACCTTTTTAAAACTACTACCATCTATTTCATTAACTTTCTTATCTAATTGAGATAACCTAAATTCTAAGTAATTTTATTTGGTTTAGTAACATTCTTTGGAGGGATGTTGGAAAAGAATAATAGTACTCCTCTTTATCAGAACTTTTAGTTAAAAAGAATTGGCATATTAAAATAAATATTTAGCTTAGTTGTAAGTTATGTACCTTTAAAACCTTAATTTGGATAATGTCTAAATGGTTGAAGTTTTTTCTTGATACATCGATGATATTTGAGTCCTTACGGATATGAAAATTTAGAATATAATTCTATGATATGTATTTTCTGGAATTCCATAGGTGTGACTAAAATTTGATGTGCCAAGTGAAAGTTATGGTAACTTTCCCAAAACTTGTTGGTTTTTCGCCTCTTTTGATGATCAAACTTGTATAGCATGCCACGTGTCAAAATTATTTATACATAGTTTTGAATATTTGTACTTAAGGTACTTATGTATGCCTCTTAAAATCCCTAAAGATTTCGCAGTCTAAAATGTCCCAAGAAAGAAGATATAGCAAAAATACCAAGCTGACCTATTTAAAATTTATTTTCAACGTTGTTCACAAACTCTAACTTCCAGAGGATATATGTGGGGTATGTGTTATATTCTTTTCAGGACTATTATTAGTAGTTATATGTTGGATTGGGAAAAGTCATGGGGTAGTAAATCCCCTTCTTTCAGTGGTTTGTAGGGGGGACAAAAGCCCCATTTTTATGGAAAGGTTTTTGCATTTGTTTTTTTTGTCGTTTACAACATAGTTTTTCTAAAAGTAGTTTGACACGTGGTGGCTTTTCCCATGGTTTTTTATTTTTTATTCAAGAACTATAGTTGTCTTTTAACCTAGGGTGAATGGTTTTGTGGTTCATGGTTGTTGAGAGAGATATAATGTATTATAATATCTATATCTTTAACTATACGATATACATATACATACCACACACCACACCACACACACAGATCATATATATATTATATATATATATATATATATATATAATATATAAATATATATATTATATAATATAATATAGCCTCGAGGGTAACATCAACTGGTCAACTCCTTGTTGTTAAATCACCTTTTTTATTGAGAGGTCATGACTTCAATTCTCTTGACACTCTCGAGGTCAGGCTCTGTGATTGAGCTGGCAAGAAGTGATCCCTTTGAGTGGATCAACTTGGTGCTAATATTTCATGGATGTAGTGGCCACTGATCTTCGGGGTCCTTGAACCACATAGAATATAGTATTGTATGTTAAAAAATATTGTTGGTTTTCTCAGGTTTGGGTCTCTAGGATAAAATATCTATGCTAATGTGTGTGTTTTCCATTGCATCTTTTTGTTTTAATTTAGAATTTGTTTTGCAGAAATTAACTGTACAGGGTTAAAACTTATATTTTGTATCAAAGCAATTTTATTTTCAAGGTGACACTTTTGTGGCTAAGGGGTTTGGCTCAAGCTTGTCGTAGATCATGTTATAGTGGGAAATATACGTAAAGGATTCTTTTGCTGAAAAGGAAATGGTGAGTAGTTTGAAGATAGAGATCAAGAAACTTAATGGGTAGAGTTTCAAGCTATAAAAGCACGAAATGGAATATTTTTTAGTGGACAAAGATCAATGGATCATCATGGATTTGGGTACTGCCTCATTTGGGTAATGTGAATAGAAGATTGGAAAAAGTTGGATTGAAAGGAAAATAACACAATACAATTGTGTCTCTCATATTTGGTATTTTTGAATGTTTCAGGGGAAGCTAGAACAAAGGCTTTGTGGGACACAAGTTAGGGGCTTTGTATCAATCTAAGTCCTCGGTGAAAAAATTGTTCTTGCGGAAGAAGTTGTATAACCTGAGGATGAAGCATGGAGACTCAATGATAGAGAATTTTAATGCCTTCAATATTGTGGTAAGTCAGCTATTATCTCTTAATATTAAAATTTTAGATTAATATAAGTGCATTGGTTTGTTATGTTCTCTACTAAAATCATGGAATATCTTGGTTATCGACATAGGTAGTGTCGAACACACACAAAAATAATAGAGGAAAATTTAGATAAATATTAGATGGCATATTATTCACAAAATATACATATTAATACACAATTTTTTGACCCTTGATTTTCATCTACCAATAGGTCTCTTCGATTTCCCATAATTGTTGGCATTCACTTGAGGCTTTTTTCTTTCCTCTCAAATGAATGAACCAAATTTGCATAACCCAAAAGGATTATTCTTCCACCATTCCCTCCCTTAATCTGAAGGGATGTATACGAGTCCAAGAAGAGAGATAAAATACAAAAGTGTATGGCAGCCATGACTAGATATGCTCTCTAAAATGGTCATTTAAGGAAGACCACAAACCAAATGAGGTCGTAGAACCCAAATTTTATATCATTGGTGGTATAAGTGTTGTTAATTTTTGGCTTCTCAGTGAAAAATTTCAACTATTGGACTAGATTTCTCTTTTCAAGAGGACCAATTTTGACTATTGAAGCACTTAATTTGGATAAGGGAAAGTACATTTTTGAATTGAAGCCCATAATGTCACAATTGATCAGGTCAACCCTAACTAAAAATTAGACACCATTGGATGCCTATAAATACAAGTGACCTTAAGCTCATTTGGAAATTACTAAGCATAGTATTCTTCGCTTCTTCATTTATTGGTTCACATAGGTCTGAGGTTTGGTCGATAAATTTGGTTCGTACAGGTTCGAGATTCCAAGGTCTAAAGCTCGCACGTGTTTTAGGGTTTTGGTTTATGACCACAGGTTTCACACATGCAATTTTTAGTTATAGCTATTGGGAGGCAGACACATATGTGCAGTTAGAAGCTCTCAACCACATGCACACATCTTCCTCTATGTGGTTGGGCTTTAGGGTTGGAAATTGACATTTGACCATAGTTTCCCAAAGTTAGGAAAAGTCAACTCTGATCTAGATTAATGCTAGGAAATTATTTTTAAATGTTGATTGGGTTAATTTTGTTATATGATTTTGTTTTGGGATCATTGTACTCTCTATTGAACATTCATAGACAATCTAATAGAAGAAGAATTGTAAAGGGTTTTCCCCATAGTGGGTTTTTCCCTGGTCATTGACCAAAAATCTAGTGTCTCTTGTTGATGTGTTTATTGTCTCCTTTATCATTGCATTTGTTGTTCTATGTTCAATTACCATTGATTGGAAATATTAATTATTGATGAAATATTATTAATTGAATAGTTGAATTAGGCTAAAGTAATTGAAACAACATATAGCAGTCTAAAAATTATCATGGTATCAAATCTAAGGTGAAGGACAAGCCCATAAAGATACAATAGTTGAAGCAATCATCTCTAGAAATTTGAAGGATCCTATCTAATCATCTAAAGATGTCTTCCTCTTTCTTCAAGGAACATGAGAAGTTGGATGGCTCATCTAACATTTCCGCCTGGAAGATCAGGTTGGAGATCATAGCTGATAACAATGCTCTTTTGGAATTAATTCAAGGAAAAGTACATTAGCCTCCAGAGAATGCTTTTGTTGCTACCAAGAAAAAGCACAAGAAAGGTGAGTTAAAAACAAAACAAATTATAATTGATGGTTTACAAGATCATTTACTTGTTTATGTTGGGAATTTGAATAAGTCTAAGGATATGTATGATTAGTTGGTTGGCATGTATGAAGTCAACAATTTGAATGAAATCATCACCTTGAAAGATCAACTGAAAGACATGAATATGAATAAAGGAGAAACCGTGAAATCCTATGTCATGAGGACCTATTGCCTTAAAGATCAATTGTAGAGAGTTGGAGAAATTTTACCTGATAAGGAACTGATAATTGTGACTCTTAGACGTCTCCCTCCTATTTGAGAAACCTTCATTACCGCCATAAGTAATAAAAATAGTTTTCCATCATTTGATGAACTTGTTGGAAAGCTCACTTAAGAAGAATCCGTGATGACTTCTAGAGGGAGAATTTATAAGCTTGGAGAAGAAGAACCCACTATGTTTTCTACTCAAGGTAAGAAGAAAAGGGGGAAAGGAATAACATATTGTTTGAAAAGTTCCTCTCTCAACTCAAGGGAATCTTATATAATATTAAGGGATGTTGAATTTTTCAATTGTCATAAGCATGGTCACTATGCTCGAGATTGTCTGAAGAAGAGAGATTCTCCAAGATTCGATAGAAGCTACAATAAAAATAGGTACAATCATAGAAGAAGAAGCCACGATCAAAGAAGAAGGGATGATGAAATAAGGTGAGATGATAGAAGAGAGGGAGAGGAATGAAGAAGAAGAGTTACTCTGAATGATCATGAAGAAAGTTCTTGTCCTCCAAAGAAGTCAAGAAATTATTGGTATGAAAGTAACGTAGCTACTAGCCAATTTGAATATATTATTATTTCTTCCCTCTCTAGTTCTTCTCCTCTAGATTTGTACAATAGTTGGTTGGTTGATAGTGGGCCTTCTAGACACCTCACCAGGTATAAGGAATTTGTCTCAAATCTAGTTGAGAGGGAGACAACTTTGAAGATTATTCTTGGGGAAAAATCTACATATTCAGTGATGGGCTTTGGTACTATCATATTTTATTTGGACAACGAAAAATCTATTATTATTCATGAAGTAATGTATATTCCTAAATTAAATAATAACATGATATCTATTTCTACCTTGGAATATAAAGGAATGAAAATAACCTTCATTAAAGGAAAGGTCCTCTACTGGCCTAAGGGATCTCATATGAAAGGTGCCTTTACTTTGGGATCTAGAGAGGGAGGACTATATAGAATCATTGAAAGACTTATTATAGCAAAAATCCATGACACCTATCATCAAAGTGAGATACGACATTGAAATAAAAGGAAGTCTAGGGGACTATTCCCCTCTAGCAGGATAAATACGATGATAATTCTGAGTAGGATAATGTAACTCTAAGAGATCAAGTTTGGAAGGATAATATGGATGAAGAATTGATTATGAAGAAATATGTTTGGGATATTATTCCAAGACAACAATATGCAAATTCAAGATGGATATTCAAGATGAAGCATGGAGCAGATGAAATATTTAAAAGGTACAAGGAAGGAGTATGTGTTGAGCAATCTCAGTGGATTGATGTACAAGACATGAAGACTCTCATTACTAGTTTAAAGCAAACACCCCAAGCCTATGGCCATATTGGCAGTTACTTGGTGAATCTTGATATCAAAAGAATCAGACTCAATTTGGACCTCCACTTCAAACTATTACAAGGTATGACCCTGGTTTTGATTTTATATATTGACGATTTATTCCTGCTAGGTAGTGGGCTTCTAAGGATCAAACATAAGAAGGATTGTGGTCTAAGATATACTTACAGAGATATGAGTCTATATGGATATACTGTATTTTGTCATAATTCTACTGATGAATAGATTGTAGCATGGATTGACGTGACCCTTCCCAGCAAGAGTCTGGGTTGATCGACGACACTGAGTCAACTCTTCCCCCCTATTTTAGCTCTTGAGGTGAGGAATTGAGATGTAGGGCTCCTGGGGTTGAGGGATCTCTAGAAAATAGGGTATCACCCCTATTTTTTACCCATAGGGTGGAAGATTTATCTCCCTATCTTGGTCTATGCATACTATACCCCAGTTGGCATATGTCTTTCCCACCCATTTGGCCAACGGGTGTTAGCTGATTGAGTTAGATGTCATCCTTACTATTTATGCTAAGTGGTATCTTTCTCAAGCGATATGTGCAGGTGTTCTACCACTTGAATCTTAAGGGTCACATTTGGAAGGTTTCCAAAATTTCCTAGGTCATAGCATTGGGTCCCCACTAGCATAGGTTTCCCAGGTTGTAGCAATTTCTCCCCACTAGTAGAGGTTTCCCCGGTTGTAGAATTGGCTCCCCGCTAATAGAGGTTTCTTGAGTTGTAGCATTTTCTTCCCACTAGTAGAGGTTACCCAGGTTGTAGCATTGGCTCCCTATTAGCCAAGGTTTACCGGGTCATAGCATTAACTCCCCGCTAGAAGAGGTTTCCCAGGTCATAGCATTGGCTCCCCATTGGAAGAGGTTTCCTAGGTCATAGCATTGGCTCCCTGCAGGAAGAGGTTTCCCAAGTCGTAGCATTGGCTCCTCACTAGCAATGATTCTGGGTGGTAACAATGGCTCCCTAATGGATAGAGGGTGGTAGCTAAAACTCCCCTATGATTCTTCTTCTTTAGATTCAAGAATGTTTTTGTAGATAAAGTCAAGTACTAATCGTATATGATATGATGACAAGGTACTAGCAATGATTACATGTGTTGGAAAATTGATGGTGGCTGTGATAGTATTTGAGAATTAATGTTGACACTGATGTCAACCAGATTGGTATGAATGCATCACTTAGAGGGATTCCTATGATAACTTCAAACTCCATGGAGAAGATCATTGTGGTGGGTGTGATTGCAGTTGTCCAAGGAGTCACTGAGAAGAGAAGTTTGTAGTCACCTTCTAAGAAGCATAAGGACTCAAAGCCTCCATGGGACCCTCTCCATTCGAAATTTCTTTGAAGAAACTTTCCAACGATATGCAGAAGTCCCGAAATGGATTCTTGGCTCAAAAGTTATGGCCTACTGAAGTTCAGAGATTTTAAGCCTTAGGCAGGAAATAATATCGACATATCGAAGATCAAAGGTCCAGCGACATTAGGCATATTGTAGATTACACATTAGAGCATTCGGCGTATCGGAGATCACACATCAAAACAATAAAGCATCGGAGATATCAACGATCACATATTGGAGGCTAGAGATATCAGAGGTCGCAATGTCGGAGGTCCAATACATGGATAAAGTAGCGTCAGAGCTTGGCAAAGATCGAAACATCGACAATCAGAGGATCAAAACTTCTGAAAGTGAAAACCTTTAAAAAAATGCGATATTTTTAAAAGTTTTGATAGCATTGAAAACCATTGGGGAGCACCAATAAGGATTAACAAAGGATTTCATTGTAAAACAAAAGGTGGAAGAGCCCTTTTCTCTCTCCTCTAGCAGGACACATGGTGGCATATGATTGGTTTCAATAGAGCTATAGTGGACTATGACATTAGCATGACATGGCGGTATGGAAGGACACGTGGCAGGGATTTTTTGCATTTTGAGGGGACCAAAGGGGGCAAATATAGGTGACATGTGTCACCACTCATGACGTGCCATGTGGAAGTGATGATGTCATATCGGAGATCACATATTATGGATGGCACATGTTCAAGAAGAACTTATAGAACCAAGGGCACTAAGATCTTAACAAAGGAAAAACAGCCCCCGGGCAGGAACACAATCCCTAATGCCTTAAGGCTAAGCCTCTGGTCACTGCACCGAGTCCCGTGGAAGAAAGTAGAAAGGGGCTAAACAAAAGGGAAGAAGGACATCGAAACTCAGTTTTTGTAATGTCTCTAACAATAAAAGTCTCAATGAGTGAAGGCTATGATATAACACTATTTCAATAATACAGGACATATTGGGCTCTGATAGTGTAATATAGAGATTTAAAAGTGTATTGATTGGCAGCTACAAGATTGAATGTAGGAATAGAGGAGTTGGTCTCAGGACTAATGTTGATTGTTAAATATTGTTGGGTCAAGGTAGCAAGGACCACGATTTAAAAGAACAACGATTTAAAAGGAGGCATGAGACTCATGAAGTAGTGTGCGGGTCACTTGAGAATTCATTTCTCAGCATGGAGCTCCACAAAGTCAAATAATAAGGTCTACAAGGTCGATCTCTATTTCCACACTATGACCAGAAATTGATAGGAGATGTAACAGTGGCAAGGGAGGCCATGTCTAAGTACAGCTGGGAAGCCAAAGGACATGTACTAGAGTCTACCTTACGCAGAGTACCTCAGTAGAACAAAACCATCTCTTGTAATGGAGAAGTGTGGGAGTTGAGAAAATGTGTGAGAGTAATGAGCTGTGAGTGAAGCACATAGTGACAGAGAGATTGAAGAACATGAGAAGAATTTCTATGATAGTGTAACAAGAACAGTGAGAATGATGTGTGGAGAATGGAGAGGGTAGTGCTAATAAGCCATCAGTGAAGAGCCCTTGACAGTGAAGGCAGAGTGTAAAGGAAGTGTTGCTGAGAACAATATGAGGAGATCTGCTACAAGTGAGCATAGAGAGCAGAGTGCAAAAGTTGAATCTATGAACAACCATTTATTGGTATTTTACATGTATAATTGTATGCCTTTGTTTTTAGTTTGAAAATTGTATGAAATAGTAGAACAATGGCAAGGGAAAGTTGGTGCTTGCATATTAAAGAGGTTGGTGCCTATTGGCAAGTTGGTGCTTTCTAAACAAAGGGAGTTAGTGCCTCTTGTGAGTGGGTTCTCATAAACAAACAAATGTAATTAAGTTGGTGCTTAATTTACATCATAAATAAATAACAAATTTGTGGTTTTTTCCCTCTGGGTTTCCACGTGAAGAACATTCTGTCAAATGTGTGTTTCTCACATATTTGTTGTTTGAATATGTGTGCCTCAAATATTGGTGGTTAACTAATTTGTGAATGAATTCTCTCACAAACTAAAGATTCTAAGAAGATTCTGTAAGCATAAAAAGAAAAAGAGTTTCTTAATTACTAATTCACACCCTCCTCTCTGCAATTCCTTATTTCAACAATTGGTATTAGAGCAAGGTTACTTCAACTACAGTTTAAACAATGGAAGGTAGATCTATAAGGAATTATGCCTAGGCTAGAGAGTCAAGAAGCTTAATCAAGTAGAATACCAATCCTTGATGGGATCAACTATGTATTTTGGAAAGTGAGAATGGAAGCGCATCTTATGTCCCTGGGAGTAGAAGTTTGGCCTTCAATGCTAGTAGACCACAATGTCCTTGATATAGCTCCCATAGATGTAGATGGAAAAAAATTATGGTTGGGAAATATTAAAGCCAAGAGTGTCATTCTCGGTAGTATTAGTCAATCCTAAATGGTAAAAGTTATGCAATGTAAGACTGCTTATGAAACACGGGTAAAACTTAACCAGTGTCAAGAAGGAGATTACAAAGTCAAGCAAGAAAAACTTCAAACTTTCAGAATGAGGTTTAAAAGCTTAAGAATGAATGAGGATGAAAGCCTAGCAGAATACTTCCTTAGAGTTGATGAAGTGACTAATATGATTAGAAGACTTGGTGAAGAAGTCAAGGAACATATGGTCATTCAAAAAGAATTAAGATCTCTACCCATGAGATTTAGTGAAAAAATCTCAGCTATTGAGGAAATGGAAAATTTAAAGGATCTCAAGATGGATCAGTTTCTTGGTACTCTCACATCCTATGAGATGAGAGTAGGAATAGAAAAGTTTGAACCCAAGGAATCTATGTTCAAAGTGCCCAGAAAGGGCAAGGAGCACAAAGATCATCAAGATTTCTCTAGTTGTAAATCTGATTAGGAGTTGGCTCAACTAGCCAAAAAATTGAAGCATGGATCAGAAAAATATAAAGGGAAGTTGCCCTTTAATTGTTTTGACTGTGGAAGAGTTGGGCATTTCTCTTCAAATTTCCCTTATAAAGAAAAGGCTAAAAGGGAAGAGGACCTAAAATTCAGAAACAAGTCTCAGATTCATCAAAATAAAAATACCTATAAGAAGAAGGGGTTCTGCATTAAAGAAGATAACTCAACACCAGAGTTAGACTGTGAAGACTCATCGGATAATGAGTCAGATAAGTATCTTCTTATGGCCTTTGAAATAGACTCCAAGAAAAAAGGTATTATGGACTCTGAAGAGGAAGAAGAAGGAGTAGTATACCTTGAAGGGGAACTCATCATTGCCCTCGATGAATTAAATAAAGCAAGGAAGAATAATAAGTAGCTGAAGGAATAGTTACAACGTGTGGAGGAAGGTATGTATAACTCTGATAATGAGGATTTTTCTTTTCTAAAAGAAAAGCTTAAAGAATTTATCTAGAGTAAGGACATTCTAGTCCTTCTACTGGAAGAAAATCAATTGTGAGAGATTGGAAGAGGAGAACAAGCAGTTGAAATAAGAGTTTCTTAAATTAAAAAGGGAAACGAACTCACAGATATGAAAAGATGATATTTTGTCTTTGAAATTTTAGCTAGAGGAGGCCAAATGAAAAGAAGAGCTTCTTCAAGACCTGATTCAAGAATGGGAAGAGAATTGCCAGAGTCTTGAAGTAGAGGTTGTCTCTTTGAGAACTGATCTTGAGAAAAAAAAGACCGAGAAGGTTTTAAATGAAAATTTTTCTTAAGGGATAAGGAAAATAGATGAGATCCTGAATAGTCAAAGGCCTTCAGGAATCAAAACTGGTCTGGGATACTCTAAGACACAAGAATATTCTATTGGGAAGATAAACTTAAGGTCCACAGGGTTTGAAGAACCACAAAGTCATGTGAGAAGCATCATGAAAGAATTAATGAAGACCAAAGATCATCCAGACAAAGAACAAATTGTCAATGGAGAATGAACCAATCAGTCAGACAACCAAGGTATTTTCCAGCTCAATCTCATAATGCTTTTAACAATAGGCATGCATATTTTTTAATGGCCACTGTTATAAGTGTCATATCTTTGGACATCAATCCATTGGTTGTAGAAGGATCAAAGTTGAAAGAGATGAAAATATCATATATAATACGCACCAAATTTCTACTTCTCAAGATTCATATTTTAGAAATTAGAATGTCTTCTCTCCCTTACTATAATAGATCTTACCTATAAATATATGAAATGACGCAAATATACTCAATAATTGTAAATAATCTCAAGATAAGTACAAACACAAAATATATAAATGCTTCTTTATTCATCGAAACCCTTGAGGTAGGGTAACACCATACAATCACTCCTTAAGGAAGGAGAACACTCCACAAGCCATATGCTTGCCAATACAATAATCCTTCACATCTCTTAATGGGGAGTCACTAGCCTCTATATAGGATTCATACATACAATACCATGGGTCATTGGCACGGTTCTCTCAATACCATATATCTAATACCATGGTCTTATCACATTATTTCTAACTACTTGTGGTCCCTTATATGATGCAGGTTAACCACTTTATTTATTAACTATGGCCCATTCCATTATTACATTATTCCCTTGGGTACCTCCCTCTTTACCCCATACTATCCCCCTAGGTATACTACATTACACCCCCCTTAAGCATGTTTCATCCCCGAAAGATAAGAAGAACACAAATAATAAGATCTACTCAAAAGAGTTGTCCACTGGTACCATGCACGTGCATCTAACCATCCCAGAGATAGGTGATTACTCGATCTAGTCAGTGCCTTTCTTTCTTGAGATGGGAGTTGATCCTAGCAGTTCCTCTGTATTGATGTGTTGTGGTTGGATCTTCACACCTCTCTATCTATCATGTAGGGGTTTTTGTCCTTTTTGCTAATCTGTTTCCATCTTATTGGTTGTTTTCTTGTTGGGTGATGTGGGTGGTGATATGTTGAAGTTTTAGCCAATGATGTATCTTTCTTTAATTCACCACCTAATGGAGCCTAATTGGTATCTGATACATGTTGTGGTGTCTGTTGTTGTTTTTAATCCTCCAATATTACTTCAACCATGGATTCCCCATCTGATATGGCAGTACCTGCAACATCTTCTGCTTCAGCCTCCTTGGACTCTACCTGTTTATTGATGGAAATATCATGTAATGTAATTCTCTTCTTTTTAGACCAGAGCTTTAGGAATCTCTTCTGCACATTAATATTGATAGTACCAGTAGATTGCATCCAATGGTATCCGAAAACAACATCCACATTATCCATATCTAAGGCATAAAAATTAGAATGCAATACATACTTATCCAGAGAAATCTTCAAATCTTTATAAAATTGCACCTGCTCATTATTAACTTGTGTGTGCTCCATTTGTTTGGTTGGGACTTGCAATGTTTTAGCCAAATGAACATTAATAAAATTATTCTTGCTATTAGGATTGATAGACATAATTATCTTCTCTTTCTGAATACATCCATGAACCTGTAATAAGGAGATATCATCAGAAAATAACCCTTTCTGTGTTTCATTATCATGTTGTGTAGCATGAGACCATTTGTCCAAAAGGAGTTTGTCAAATTCTTCATTTGAAAGTTTGGACAACCTCTTTCTATCAAGTGATCTCCAACATATGGCAACCTCATCTTTCAGCCAAAGCCATACGAAACCTGTCCAATATTTCAGAGAGGTTTTCTTAAGGTCTTTTATGAATTCTTCAATAGTAGGACCATTATCTTTCCCTATAAAAATTCCTTGCTAGAAGCCACAAAGAGGGTTTTGAAAAAGAAATCACTTGGCGAAAATTTGAAATGGCCACAGTTTAATCAATATTTCTTAGAATCCTTATTATGACCTGTTTTCAGAAATGGAACAGTCATTTTGCATCTTCTCCTATGATAGAAATCCTGATCTAGGCACTAGAATTTCAGATTTGCGTTGCGATTGTCTCGTCGTCACAAAAATTTCTGAAAAAGAGCTAATTTTAAATCAGCAATATCTCCCTCATCCAGAACCAAATTTTATTTAAATTGGGTAATTTTTCAAGATGATACCTGATATGCAATTAGTTTCTCAAAATTCCCCACAAAAATGACAAAAATTAACTAGAGACCCACCGTCCACGAATTTTCGTCAAAAAATTTCTACAACACAGCTAATTTTTAAATTAGTGATATCTCCCTCATCCGGACTCCGATTTTGCCAATTTTTTATTTTGAATTTGGGTATTTTTTTGAAAAGAATCCATATTTGAAATTTGTTTCTACAAATTTTTCACTAGAAGTTTCAAATCTGATCTACAAACTCGTCACCCCAAAAAAAAATTTCAAAAAAAAAAAAAAAAAATCTCTCCGCTTGTCCAATAAAGTGCTCTGATATGATGCAGGAGCATCAGGATTAGCCAACAATGTGAAAAATTGTTCACATGTTGTGGCTAAACAGGTTGAAATTCATTGACTATTGGGTCAAAACCAGTTTTTACTGAGAGGGTTGGATCTCTCAAATGATTTGTTATAATTCATTATTGTAATAAGTTGAGACTATTTTATTTTAGATTTAGAGATAGAGTTGTTTGCCTAGGTGTGAGGAAGAGCTAAGAAATAGAATATTGTTGTTAGATCTATCAAGAATATAGATTTGTTGTTAGATATTCTTAGAGAGATATTCAAGTGATAAAATATAGGAAAATGTAATGATCGAGGGAGAGGATCGCTGAGTGGAGTGAGAGCAAGACAATGTGGACTGTATTCTTTATGACAAAGGTCTTTAATCTGTGTAATCTGGCCTAAGGCTGAGACTTTGTTCTTCTATATATTATGAATGAAATCAATGTTGTATGCATAATCGTATGACAAGCCCGTGGAGGCTTGAGTGTTTGCTTTTCCATGTATTCGATTGAAGTGATCGTGGCCCTGTGTTTTTCATTCTTAACGGTAGGAATTCCCATGATTAAGGAAAATCTAGTGTAGTTTGGTTCCGCAGGCAGAAATATCCAAAATACACTAAGTATTGGCTAAAACATAGTTAAATAGTGAATCCAGACCTCCAGTGGTTATGGGCTGGAGTTTTATTACCATCGGGTCCGTAGAACCCAATCACATCGACGATTTGCATTTTCCTTATCAAATAAATGAGAGTCATTTCCAAAGGGAATCATGCTAAAGCACTTAGTGGATTCAAAGAAGGCAGACTTGAAGATTTATAAATTGGAGTATGGAGAGCTATCAGGTCCAACAGTGTTGTCGCCATGCTTAAGTCAAGCGGCCCCAACCCTTGCGACTTGCGATTGCCGATTGTATCGCATCAGCACATCGAAGCGGGCATATATATTAGCAGCCATTATAAATCTCCGATAGTGATAGTGATATTGCATTAGAAAAAAGGAAAAGCTCCGATATAAGAAGCCCTACGGTTGACCGATCGGCGCTATCACAAATTGATATGAGTTGTCTAATCGGCCACATCTGGAAGTGCAGCAATACACCTATAATTGTTGGAAAAGGTGTTCAAGTGCTGTTTTCAACGGTTTAATAGGGAATATTGGTCTCGAAAGGGAAAAGCATTATTTTACGCCTATTCAAAGGAGTCGGGTTTCGATAGAGAAGAGGGGTGATTTATTGGGTTGTGAAAATCCATTGTGGGCTTTTATTAAACCATTGTTTTTGCTGCATCAATTTTTGGTATCAAAGCAGAAGCAAGAGGTGTTTGCAGCGAAGATGCCATCGAGAAGACGAATTGGTCGAGGAAGACCAGAACCAAATTCAATTATGTTGGAAGAAGTGCGAAGTTTGCATGCACGAATGGAGACAATGAAGATAGCCCAAAGAAGAGTGCCTAATGATGGAGCTGAGAGCTCTTTAGAATAATCTGCTACAGATGTGGGAGAAGTAGAAGAAGACAATGAAACTGCCAAAGTCCTCAAGATGTTGGCAAAAGTAGGAAGCAAACCCAAGATGGAGATCCCTATGTATGAAGGAAGTTTGAATGTGGAGGAGCTTATAGATTGGATCAGATCCATAGATCAGTATTTTGACTATGAAGAGGTTGAGGAGAATAAGATGGTGAAGTTTGCAGTCATCAGATTGAAGGGTCATGCAACCATCTCGTGGGACAAGGTACAGACATCAAGAATGAGGAAAGGAAAATCTAAGATCAAGTAATGGGATAAAATGGTAAGTAAACTGAAAGCCAAGTTTTTTCCTAAAGACTATCATTTTAATCTTTTTAAACAAGTGCAAAATTTGAAACAGAAAGGAATGTCTGTTAAGGAGTGTACAAAAGAATTCTATAGATTAAGTATTAGAGCAGGGCATGTTGAAGATGATGTGGAAAAGATAGCTAGATATATAGATGGGTTGAGGTATGAGATACAAGATGACATTAGTTTGTTAAGTTTGAAAATTGTTGAGGATGCCTATCAAGCAAGTCTGAAGGTAGAGGAGAAAATATTGAGGAAACAAAGTTAAAGGAATAGAGGAAAGAGCTCAATGAGAGGTAGAGGAGCTGCCAGATCCAGAGGAACATAGCATCAGCAAGAAGCAGGAAGCTCAAGTGGTAGATCAACACAGAGGGGTGAATCTAGTAGAGGAAGATTTGTACCTAGAGGAAGAGAGTGAGTGTTATACGGGAATAGTGTCCACATGGATGTTGCTATTCCCACTAAAATGTGTGGCTATCTTAGAAACAAACAATCAAAGTCTACTGTTGATTCCTTTTATGAAAATAGGTGAGAGGAGAACCAAGAGGGCCAACCCAAGTCTTGCGCTCGATTCCCTCTCCTTCTTGATAGAGTTTTGCTACTCACTCTTTGTCTGCTCAGGTTCAAAAGGGACCTGTAGAATCACAACAACATACTACTATGCAAGAAACAACGATCTAAATTCACAAATAATGTAGGATCAGATGTACATTAACCATATACAACCATATATAAACAAGTATACCAGGATATGGAAGGAAACAAGAATAGCTTTATTCAGATAAAAGTAGCGAGAGGATTACAACCGTGAGCAACTCTAACCCAGCATCCTCCAGCTAAGAAGCCCTTCTTTCACCTCAAGCAAAGAAAAATCACCCAACACTGTGAATGTACACAAGAATACTGACAGTACTTCTCTACAGATTACAAAATTCCAGCCTCCGGATCTCTGTGATGAGGGATTCAGATATAGATGATTACAGAAAGGTGATTCATCTTTTGGGATCTTGATTAGTGTCTTCTCTCTGATAGTTCCTGCTTCCACTTGGAGAATGAAGATCTCTTACTCATCCCTAGTCAAAAATGGAGTGGCAAGTGTCAGAGGGGAAGATTCTGGAAGATTCCATGATCTTCCACCTCGCATTTTGGTCCCTGCCATTTGTCCATTCCCGACCATCGCACCTACAGAGGAGAAAAATAGTATGCATCACACCCCTATAACATTGGGAAGGTGATATGCATCGGCACCCTCTACATGGAGCTTTCAGTATGGTCCAGTTTGACCATTTATGAGCAGTTTTTCAGTGGAGAACTTCTGGGAGATTATGTATCAGTTGACCTTGTTCCTTTAGGCAGTGAAGCAACCCTTTTAGGGACTTAAGAGCCCTCAGTTTATGGACATTTGTGATTGGGGTTGAAGTGCCTAAAAATGTCTATAACAATGAGGAAGAGATGTTAGGTGTTATACCTATGGAGAATGGTGACACATGTTGTGGGACTGTCCTCATAACAAATCAACAAGCCAAAGGGGTGCAAATGTGGCTAAGGCAAATCTAGAACCACCTTGACTCGAGGAGAAATAAGAACCCCCTGAAGAAGGTGAATCACTACTATTTAGAAGAACTTTTCTTATAGCAGAGAAGGAAACTGGAGAACCTACACAAAGGAAGAACTTGTTCAGAACCACCTGTAAATCAAAAGGTAAGTGAGGTAAGGTAATCATAGATAGTGGAAACACTGATAACCTTGTGTCCATAGAGATGGTGGATAAGCTTGGGTTAGTGAAGAAAGTACATCCTGCACCCTACAAAGTGTCTTGTTTACAGAAGGGCCATCAAGTCATTGTGACAGAATAGTGCAGTTTTGAGATGCAAATAGGTACATACAAATATGTAATCCTATGTGACATAATGCCCATGGATGTATGTCATATATTATTGGGGAGACCATGGCAATTTGACTGGAAGGCGATTCATGATGGGAGAAGGAACACCTATACCATAGAGAAGGATGGAAACAAGCACACGTTATTGCCAGTGAAGAACGATGTTGATAAAGGATTGCCTGAAAATAGTATCATGTTGATAAGTGGTAAAGAATTGCTACAGGAGGTCGAAAAAAGTGAGGAGTTCCACTTCGCTATCATAGGGAGGCCCAAGGTAATCTTAACGTCCACAAATTTAAATGATTTTCCTGAAGAAATTAAAGTTGTGTTAGATAATTTTATGGATATCATTGTGGATGAATTACTAAATGTATTACCACTGGTTAGAAGTGTTAGCCACCATATTGACTTAATACCAGGGGCAATTCTACCCATTAAAGCTACATATAGACTAACTCCTTAGGAAAATGAAAAGGTTGCAAGGAAAGTATAGGAATTGATGGACAAAGGGCTAATCAGAGAGAGTCTAAACCCATGTGTTGTGCCAACTGTACTTAGTCTGAAGAAGGGAGGAGAATGGCGCATGTGCACAGATTCCAGAGCTATCAATAGGATAACAATTAGGTACAGATTTCCTTTTCCCGAAATGGATGATTTAATGGACTGTTTAAGTGGATCCAAATACTTTTCTAAGATAGATTTGAAGAGTGGGTATCATCAAATAAGGATTCAGGAAGGTGATGAATGGAAAACTACCTTCAAAACAAATAGTGGACTGTATGAGTGGTTAGTGATGCCTTTTGGGCTCACTAATGCACCTAGCACGTTCATGAAACTAATGAACGAGGTCTTGAAGGAGTATGCAAGTAAATTTGTCATTGTTTACCTTGATGATATTCTAATTTTAACAAAAGTAAAGATGAGCATTTAGAACATCTTAAGTTGGTCCTGAGAACTCTACAAAAGGAGAAACTACTAATAAATTTGAAGAAGTGTATTTTCATGAAGGAGGAGCTGATGTACTCGGGATTTGTAGTTTCCAAAGAGGACTTGAAGATGGATTCGGATGAGGTACAAGCAATCCGGAACTAGATTACTCCTAGAAGCATATTTGAGGTAAGAATCTTCCATGGACTTGCTAGTTTTTACAGAAAGTTTATAAGAGGGTTTAGTCAAGTTTGTGCACCAAACCTTGAGACAATCAAGGAGGTCAATCAGCCATTTTGATGGACAGAAGTAGAGGGCATAAACTTTAATTTGCTGAAAAAGAAGATAACAGAAGAGCCAATCCTAGCATTGCCTAATTTTGAGAAAGTATTTCAAGTAGAAATAGATGCAAGTGGAGTAGCAGTTGGTGCAGTACTGAGTCAAGATCAAAGGCTAATAGCATATTTCAGCAAGAAACTGAATGATGCAAAGAAGAAATATTCTTCTTATGAAAAGGAGTTCTATGCTATTATGCAAGCATTGAAAAAGTGGAGGCATTACTTGTTGCCTAAAGAATTCATCTTATATTCAGACAATCACGCTTTACAGTTTATCAATAACTAGCTGAAGCTAAATCAGAGGCATGCCAAATGGGTAGAATTTCCACAAAGTTTCACTTTTGTAATAAAGCATAAGAGTGGTAAGTCTAATAAAGTAGCAAATGCATTGAGTAGGGTAAGTTTTATTTTTGCAAGAGTTTAAAGTGGGTGTTGTAGTTTTTGAGGAAATGATAGAAATGTACAAGGATGATGAATATTTTAGAGATATCTACACAATAGTTCAAAATCCAGTGAGCCATAACAGAAGTCAATGGATGAACTACCTCATTCAAGGAGGCCTATTATTTAAAAGCAACAAGTTATGTATTCCAAAATGTTCCATGAGGGAGAACATCATCAAGGAAAAGCATAGTGGAGGGTTATCTGGTCATTTTGGACAAGATAAAACCTTCACTCAGGTGAATGCTTTTTATTATTGGTCGAAAATGCAAACTGATATTAAAAAGTTTGTTGAGAAATGCAGGGTATGTTAGTATGCCAAATGAAGGAGTCATAATATAGGACTGTATCAGCCATTTCCCATACCAGATCGACTCTGGGATGTAGTTAGCATGGACTTTGTTCTGGGTTTACCAAAAACTCAGAGAGGAAATGATTCTATTTATGTTTTAGTAGATAGGTTCTCTAAAATGGCACATTTTATTGCTTGTATGAAAACTAGTGATGCAACACACATAGCTAATTTATTTTTTTGAGAGATTGTAAGATTGCATGGTTTACCTGTAAGTATTGTATCAAATCAAGATACCAAGTTTGTGGGGCATTTCTAGAGGACACTTTAGAAGAAACTGGGAACTGACCTCAATTTTAGTTCAGCATACCATCCTCAAACAGATGGACAAACTGAAGTAGTGAACATGAGCTTGGGGAATATACTAAGGAGTTTAGTATATCAGAATCCCAAACAGTAGGATTTGGCATTAGATCAAGCTGAATTTTCTTACAATGATACACCAGACCGAAGCACTGGAATGAGTCCATTTCAAATTGTCTTTGGAATGCATCCGAGAGGAGTGTATGAGCTTAGAGATTTGGGAAAATAGGAAGCCAAGAGTGCAAGTGTTGAATATTTTGCCGAATAGATGTAGAGATTATAGAAGCAAGTCAAAGGAAAATTGTAGGAGAACCACAAAAAATACAAGCAGAAAGTAGATCTGAAAAGAAGAGAAGAGGAGTTCCAAGTAGGAGATTTAGTAATGGCATATTTGAGGAAAGAAAGATTTCCTCCTAAAACTTATAACAAGATGAAAATGAAGAAAATAGGACCTTGTAAAATTAAAAGGAAATTTTTAGCCAATGCATATGAGATTGAGTTACCATAAGGGATTGGCATATCCCTCATTTTTAATGTTGCAGACTTATATCCATTCAGAGAGGCAAAAACAAAGTTACAAAAAGAAGAGATAAGTGATGAAGTTCAAACCGTGAACTGGGAGGAACAGGTACCAAAAGGAGTCAAGAAAGAAGTTGAAGCTATATTGGACCAAAGAATATCCAAGAAAACCAAAGGGCAGACATATTTCCAGTATCTAGTCAAGTTGAAGGAGCCGCCAGTGGAAGATTTCAGTTGGTTGACAACAGTTGAACTATAGAAATATGGAGTAAGTCATGACAGCTCGAATAACAAGACTTTTCTTCCTCGAAAGTCTGATGCAGGAGCATTGGGATTGGCCAGCAATGTGAAAACTTGTTCACATGTTGTGGCTAAATAGGTTGAAATTCATTGACTATTGGGTCAAAACTAGTTTTTACTGAGAGGGTTGGATCTCTCAAATGATTTGTTATAATTCATTATTGTAATAATTTGAGACTATCTTATTTTAGATTTAGAGATAGAGTTGTTTGCCTAGGTGTGAGGGAGAGCTAAGAAATAGAATATTGTTGTTAGATCTATCAAGAATAGAGATTTGTTGTTAGATATTGTTAGAAATATATTCAAGTGATAAAAGATAGGAAAATGTAATGAGCGAGGGAGAGGATTACTGAGTGGAGTGAGAGCAAGACAGCGTGGACTGTATTCGTTATGACAGAGGTCTCTAATTTGTGTAATCTGGCCTAAGGCCGAGACTATATTCTTTTGTATATTATGAATGAAATCAATGTTGTGTGCATAATCATATGACAAGCCCATGGGGGCTTGAGTGTTTTCTTTTCCATGTATTCGGTTGAAGTGGTCATGGCCCTGTGCTTTTTATTCTTAACAGTAGGAATTCCCATGATTAAGGCAAATCTGGCGTAGTTTGGTTCCGCGGGCAGAAATATCAAAAATACACTAAGTATTGGCTAAAACATGGTTAAACGGTGAATCCAGACCTCAGGCAATTATAGGGTGGAGTTTTATTTCCATCAGGTCTATAGAACCCAACCGCATCGGTGCTTTGCATTTTCCTTATCAAATCGCCGAGAGTCATCTCCAAAGGGAATCGCACAAAAGCACTTAGCGAATTCAAAGAAGGTGGACTTGAAGATTTATAAATTGGAGTATGGAGAGCTATCGGGTCCAGCAGTGTTGTCGCCACGCTTAAGTGGAGTGGCCCCAACCCTTTCGACTTGCAATAGCCAATTGTATTGCATCGACACGTCGGAGTGGGCATATATATTAGCGGCCATTGTAAATCACCGATAACGATAGTGATATCGCATCAGACCAAAGGAAAAGTGATGATATAAAAAGCCTTGGGGTTAACCGATTGGTGATATCATGAACTGATCTGAGTTGTTCGATCAGCCAGATCTGGAAGTGAAGAAATACACCTATAATTGTTGGAAAAGGTATTCAAGTGCCGTTTTCAACGATTTAAAAGAGAATATTGGTCCCGAAAGGAAAAAGCATTATTTTACACCTATTCAAAGGATTTGGGTTCTGATAGAGAAGAGGGGTGATTGATTGGGTTATGAAAATCCATTGTGGGCTTTTATTAAACCATTGTTTTCGTTGCATCATGATACCACTTGTAATAGATCTGACCTGCAAATATATGAAATGATGAAATATACCCAATAACTATAAATAATCTCAAGAGAATTACAAACATAGAATATTGAAATGCTTCTTTATTCATCAAAACCCTTGAGGTAGGGTAACACCATACAATCACTCCTTAAGAAAGGAGAACACTCCACAAGCCATAGGATTTCCAATACAATAATCCTTCATGTCTCTTAAGGGGAGTCACTAGCCTCTATATAGGATTCATACATACAATACCATGGATCATTACCATGGTTCTCTCAATACCATATATCTAATACAATGGGCTTATCACATTATTGCCAACTACTTGTGGTCCCTTACGTGATGCAGGCTAACCACTTTATTTATAACTATGGCCCATCCCATTATTACATTATTCCCTTGGGTACCTCCCTCTATACCCCATACTATCCCCCCTAGGTATAATCACATATCTCTGGGATGGCTAGATGCACGTGCATGGTACCAGTGGACTACTCTTTTGAGTAGATCTTATTATTTGTGTTCTTCTTATGTTTTAGGGATGAAACATGTTTAAGGGGGGTGGAATGTAGTATATCTAGGGGGGTTAGTGTGGGCTACCTCCCTTTGTACCCCATAATATCCCCCCCTAGGTATACTACATTCCACCCCCCTTAAACAAGTTTCATCCCCGAAACATAAGAAGAACACAAATAATAAGATCTACTCAAAAGAGTAGTCCATTGGTACCATGCACATTCATCTAGACATCCCAGAGATAGGTGATTAGTCATCATCATCCACATGATTAACTAGGTGATTAACCTGCATCATGATGATGGCTAGATCAAGTAATCATCTGTCTCTGGGATGGTTAAATGCACATGCATGGTACCAATGAACTAATATTTTGAGTAGATCTTATTATTTGTGTTCTTCTTATGTTTATGGGATGAAACATGTTTAAGCGAGGTGGAATGTAGTATACCTGGGGGGATAGTATGGGGTACAGAGGGAGGTACCCAAGGGAATAATGTAATAATGGGATGGGCCATAGTTAATAAATAAAGTGGTTAACCCGCATCATGTAAGGGACCACAAGTATTTAGCAATAATGTAATAAGATCGTGGTATTTTCTCATTATTTCTAACTATTTGTGGTCCCTTACATGATGCAGGTTAACCACTTTATTTATTAATTATGGCCCATCCCATTATTACATTATTCCCTTGGGTACCTCCCTCTATACCCCATACTATCCCCCCTAGGTATACTACACTTACTAAGTGAAGTAGAATGCTTCAAATGTAATAATTTTGGTCACAAAGAAAGTGAGTGAAGATGCAGGTTTGAACACTTGTCTAAGTCCCAATATTATAGACAGTCAACTATCCTAAAGGATAATGGGAGATGAAAACAGAATACTAAAGAAGGCATATGGTGTGGACTTGCCTTATTAGCTCATAACCAAGGAAACAAATTGTATGTCGATAGTGGTTGTTCCAAACATATGACTAGGGACAAAAGAAAATTTATGTCGCTTAAGTAAAATAATAGAGGTAGTAATGTCACCTTTGGAACTCCAACAAGAATCAAGGGTAAAGGTGTAGTGAGTCTTGATAAAAAAATAGAAGCACAAAATGTGCTGTAAGTAGAAGGTCTCAAGCACAATCTGCTCAATGTTAGCCAAATGTGTGATAATGGCTATGATGTGACCTTTCGATCTAAAGACTGTGAGATCCACAACACAAAGAATGGAAAATTGGTGGGAAAAGCAATCAGAACCCACAATAATGTATATGTGTTTAACGATTCTAGGGTTAGCTATTATTTAGGAAAAACATATGAATCATGGTTGTGGCACAAGAGGCCTAGGCATATGAATTTTGACAATTTGATAAAAGTAAGAAAGATGGGAGCAATGAAAGGATTATCAAGACTGTTGAAGCCTGATAACACAATATACAAGTCATGCTAGTTTGGCAAGTAGACTTGGACTCATTTCAAATCCAAAGAGTTCTCCTCATCTAGACCTATGGAGCTCATGCACACAGACATTTGTGGCCCAGCGAGAGCAAGAACCTCAAAAGTGGAGAGGTATTTTATGTTGCTCATTGATGATTTCACTAGGGCCACTTGGATCATCCTCTTAAAAGAAAAGTTGGAAGCACTCAAACATTTCAAGAAGTTTAAATCTCTAGTAAAAAATGAGAAAGAATTAAAGATAAAATGCTTAAGATCAGACACAAAGGGAGAGTACACCTCAATAGAATTTGAGGAATTCTATGAAGAGCATGGCATCAGGATGGAGTACTCAATGGCTATAATCCTCAACAAAATGGAGTAGTAGATAGAAAGAATAGAATAATCTAGGAAACGACCAGAGAAATGTTAGATGAAGTAGGAGTGTCTCACAACTTCTAAGGAGAAGTAGCCCAGGCAGCGATATATTTGTCAAAAAAAACTTGACCCAGACCTAATAGTGATAAAACTCCCTATGAGTTATGGAAGGGAAGACCTGCATCAGTTAAACACCTCAAGTTGTTTGGAAGCAAGTGCTTCATTAAAAGGAATCAAAAGAACCATGGGAAGTTTGATTCACGTGCCGATGAAGGGATATTGCTTGGATACTCTGTTCGAAGCAAAGGTTATAAGTGTTACAACAGGCGTACAAGGAATATTGAGGATTTCATCAACGTAATTATAGATGAGGTAGGTTCACAACCTAAATCCTCTAAAATAAATATGAACTCAGATGATGAAGAAAGTTCATATTTGAGGTCTGTGTATCTAGAAGAAACAAATTTAGATAGTGAAGATGAGGAAGAATGCAAGACTTAAAGGCCAAATACACCATCCAAGTATGTATAGAAGTAATATCTTGAGAGTCAAATTCTTGGACATCAAAGACAGGGTGTCCATACCATAAGGAAACTTGTGGGCAGTACAAGTCATGCAAATTTAGCTCTACTATTATAGATAGAACCCAAGAACCTCTATCAAACAAGTGAATATAAGTTCTGGGTGAAAGCCATGAATGAATAACTTGAGTAGATTGAAAATAATGATACATGGGAGCTCTTTCCAAGACTAAGAGAGAAAAATGTTATTGGAACCAAGTGTATTTTCAAGAACAAATTGAATGAAGAGAGTCAAGTAATCAGGAACAAAGCTCATTTGGTCTGCAAAGGGTATGCCCAAAGAGAAGGGGTATATTTCAAAGAAACCTTTGCACCAGTAACTCGACTGGAAGTTATAAGAATATTTCTTTCTCTTGCCATCCATACAAATATCAAGGTATATCAAATGGATGTGAAATCTTCCTTTCTCAATGGATATTTAGAAGAGGAGGTTTACAATGAGTAGCTAGAAGGATTTATGCTCTCCTCCGATGAAGGGCTTGTATAAAAACTAAAGAAGGCCCTATATGGATTAAAGTAGGCCCCCAGAGCTTGGTATGAAAGGCTGGATAGGTATCTTCAACAACAAGGGTTTAAGAAAGGCACAATTGACAATAATATTTATGTAAAATCTAAAGGTGACCATCTACTGATATTGGTTGTGTATGTGGATGATATAATATTTGGCAGGGATGTGGAGCAATTGGGGCATCAATTTGCAAATTGTATGCAAACAGAGTTTGAAATGTCCATGATTAGAGAACTGTCATTCTTTTTGGGTATGAAAATTACTAAATCTCCACAAGGATTGTTTATATCCCAATCAAAATATCTCAAGGAAACTCTAAAGAAATTTGGAATGGAAGATTTCAAACCTGTCAGCACACCCATAACTATAGGCTGCAAAATGTCCAAAGAAGATGGAACAAAACTGGTAAATCAAATTAATATAGGCCAATGATAGGAAGCTTACTGTATCTGACAGATTCAAGGATAGACATCATGCAAGCAGTGGGGATTGTGGCCAAATTTCAGGATTTTCCATGAGAAATCCATGTTGTTGCTATCAAGAGGATCTTAAAATATCTTCAAGGTACAACAGAGTATGGACTGTCATATGTTAAGAGAAAAGATTTCAATTTGAAGGCCTACATAGATGCAAATTGGGATGGAAGTCTTGATGACAGGAAGAGTACTTATGTTGCAAATTTCTTTCTGGATGAATGCTTGGTGCCGTGAGTTAGTAAGAAACATGGCTTTATCTCTCTGTCAGCTACTGAAGCAAACTATACTGCTACTACTGCCTACTGTAAGAAAATTCTATGGATGAAGCAAAACTTGAAATATATGTAAGTAGATTTGTCTAATCCCATTCCAATAATGTGTGACAACACAAGTTCGATCAACATCTCTAAAAATCCAGTCATGCATTCAAAGACTAAGCATATTCCTATCAAGTATCATTTCTTGAGGGAATAAGTTGCAACCAACATTGTCAAACTTATATATGTACCCACTAAAGAGCAACTGGTAGATATATTTACTAAGCCACTGGCGAGGGAACCATTTGACTATCTCAAGAAGTAAATAGGAGTTGTAACTCCTCCCTCCAAATGAATTTATTTTTGTAGGTGGTGGAAGTTATTCAGCATGTGGAACTCATGGGAGAGTAGGTTGCAATGGTTCAAGGGGAGTGCTTATGAAGCATTCTTTGCCATTGATGTCAAAGGGGGAGAAGATTGGCATCAGGGTAGGCGATGCTTATCCTAAGTGGAAGCTTATGGCGTTTCCATCAATGCCAATGATCCAGGTGGATATTTGTGGCCACCTACCAATTCCACTTGGACCCCCACCATTACTTCTTTCAGTTTTTCAGTTTCCTTAATTGTAGCATAGTTTACTATTTTTAACAGTTTTTTGAGTCCTAAACTTCGAGAGTTGTTTTGAGGCCCTAAACGATGTTTTTTCGGAAATCTACTGCCAACAATTTTCTATCTAGAATCATCTTTTCCGTCATAGTCCTCAGAGAGACCTTTCTAATGGGCTATCATGCACATCAAACAGAGATAATATGACCAAGTCATGACCCCAAGAAGTTGGTTGTCCAACTCACCCCAATGAGGCCCATAAACACTTGGTGTTACATCTCCTCAGGTTAGGGTTTTGGTTGTTTAGGGTTTTCTCTTATTGTTGAATAATAAAAGGCCCTTGAGCCTCATTGTAAGGCAGTTCAGAGGCATGTATCCACCACATCGCTTCTCAAAGATAAGCTACCATTGCCCTAGCTAGTTTATTTTCATTCCTGTTTGTAAGCATAATTCAGTATTTTACATTAATGAAATGAAGTATTATTTCCACTACATCTCTATGTTTATGTTTATCTCCATAATTTGTTGCATTCATGTCTAAATCTGGATCAGTGGTATCAGAGCGGTCTGCTTTTTTTCTCTGTTTTTCTTTGCATGTTCCCAACGAGGTCGGGATATAAGGAGTTAGGGCTTGAACTGTTCGAACCTTTGCAAGACTAGCCTCGTAAATCCCAATGGCCTCTAATGGTGGATGAAAAGAAAGACAAAGGGGCAAGAGATCCTATCAAAATCTTTCTCAAAGAAGCCCTCAAGTGACAAAGGAAGGCAATGATGGACAACTTTTCCTAGATCCTTCAGTGGCTACTTAGGGGCGACGCATCGGCTTCCAACAGCTACTTTGGAAATGCCACACCATTTAAGGTACAATTTAATTTTGATATCCCCATATTCGAGGGTCAGATAGATGCATATGTTGTCAATAAATGGTTAAATCTACTAGAGGGTTATTTTTCTGTTCATGATTTTTCCAGTCAGGAAAAGATTATTTTCGCTCTTCTCAAAGTACCCCCCCACGTCAAGGATTGGTGGGAAACCTACTATGAGCAGAAGGATGAAAGTACAGGCTCACTATTTTCAGTTGCACCCACTTGGAATTCATTTTGGGATGCTATCAAGGAGCAGTATTACCCTGTCAGAAGCTATGACGATCAATACATAAAGTAGACAATGCTTCGGTAGGGAAGGGACCAAGACGTGCCAGAGTTTACCAATATTTTCCATACCTTTTGCACAAAGTTGGGTATCAAGGATGTGGAGCAACATTTGGTACTCAAATACTACAGTTGCTTGCACAAGTACATCTAGGAAGAAATAGAATTCCTAAACATCTCCTCGCTCAGCCCGACATACCGATATGCTGTCAAGGTCGAGCAAAAGTTTAAACAAGAAGCGAGACTTTGGATTTGCGAATCTGAAGCAAGGGAAGGGTGCCCACAAATCGCAGAAAGAAGGAAAAAGCCAAGGCAGGGCAGCCCAAGACAACTTGCCAAAGCTGCAAGCAAAGAACAATGCCACGAAGCTGAAAAAAGAAATGGGAAAGTGGTGTGAGTTCCATAAGAGCTCCACTCACAACATAAGTGTGTGTTGGGCCAAGTAGTCACTAGTGGCCGATCTAAAGGTTTAAGAATCAGATGCATGTTACGATTTTGAGTCATAACCTGACAAGGGGAATGAAAAAGGGAAGCAAATTATCAATGCAGAGCCCAACTCCACCATTGCCACCACAAAGATCCAGAAGGAGGAACTCGAAGATCCAGAGGAGGAGGAGAGTCTCTTCCACTCCCAGATGTAGGTAAAGGGCTCCCTGCTACAGTTCATTATCGAGAGCAGGAATCAAAAGAACATCATTTTGGTAGAGGTCATGAAGTGGTTGGGCTTACCGACCATAGCACATCCACAATTGTACACCATCAGGTGGCTTGACCAAGGATGTGATCTTCACGTGAGCCAGCAGTGTCGCCTTCCATACAACATCAAGCCCTTTATGGACAAGGTATTATGTGACATTGCTCCCCTTGAAGTTTGTGATGTATTATTAGGACAACCATACCTGTGGAAGCGACATGCTATGTATGAATCAAGGCCCCATGTTGTTATTGTTACTTTGGGAAATAAGTTGTACAGGATACCAGAGGTAGCACCGCCTACCCCCATCTCTTTGGTTACTGCAAAACAATGTAGTAAGCTCATTTCCAAAACTAGGAAATTTATTTTCTTAATGATACACCCTCAAGGAAAGAAGAAGACGGTGGTCACGAGCTCCATACAAAGCCCCTCGGCACAACAACTACAGATGGACAAGGTCGTGTAGGAGTACGAGGACATATTCACCTCCCCCGCAGGGGTTCCTCTACACTGTCAGGTCGAGCACTCCATCGATTTGACCCCAGGGGAACCGCTGCCCAATGGACCAACCTATTGGCACTCTATTCTAAAGAACGATGAACTCAAGAGGAAGATTCAAGAGGTGCTGCAAAAATGTCACATCCATTCAAGTTCATCACCCTGTGGGAGCCCAATTGTGTTGGTACATAAGAAAGATGCGACTTGGAGACTCTGTATTGACTATTGGGTGCTGAACAAGATCACTGTTCGTAATAGGTACCCAATCCCATGGATCGATGACCTCTTGGACCAACTGAAGGGGGGAAAATCTTTCAGCAAGATCGATTCGAAGTTAGGATATCACCATGTACCAATCGAACCCTCCAATGTGTGGAAGACTACCTTCAAAGACAAGGAGGGCCTTTTCAAATGGTTGGTTATGCCTTTCGAATTATCAAATGATCCTGCAACCTTCATGAGGCTAATGGATGATATCTTGCAGCCATTCACCAACTCATTTGTAGTGGTATACTTGGATGACATTCTAATCTTTAGCCAGAGTTGGGAAGAGCACCTCCACCACATCTGACAAGTTCTCCAAAAACTGCGGCAACACAAGTTATGTGCCAATTGGAGAAATGCACTTTTGGCATGACCCAGGTTCAGTATCTAGGATACATTATTGATGAATAGGGGGTGCATGTGGATCCAGCCAAGATCCAAGTCATTCAGGATTGGCCATCTCCAACCACTCTAACAAAGCTTCACAGCTTTCTAGGTCTTGCCAATTTCTATTGCAGGTTCATGTTGGGATTTTCTCATATCACTTGGCCCTTGAGTCAAGTCACCAAGGGAGGAATGAAAGAAAAAATATTTTGGTCTGAATCTCAACAAAAGGCATTCACATAGTTGAAAGATCGCCTCTACTCAGCACTAGTGCTCGCATTGCCAGACTTGCAACAACTATTTGAAGCCGAGACAGATGCCTCTGAATACACTATTGGGGTAGTCCTTACTCAACAGGGGCATCCAGTGGCATATCACAGTGAGACACTTTCATAAATAGTCTGGAATTATCCCACTTATGACAAAGAGATGTATTCCATTGTGCATGCCTGCCGACAATGGAAGCATTACATTTTGGGGAAGGAAATGGTCATCCACACAGACCACTGACCCCAGTAGTTCATACAGACCCAAGGGAAATTGTAGAATGGTCACCATCAAAAGTGGTCTACATACCTGCAATAGTTCTATTTGAATATCAAGTATACGAAGGCCAGCACCAATAATGTTGTAGATTTCCTTAGTCGACCACCAATAATGGCGTTAACCACTGTGGTCAACTCTTTTGGGCACAAGACTTATGATTGGCCACTTCTCTACAAAAGTAACCCATAATTTGGCCACACATACTAGACACTCTTGGAGGGTCAGCATTTTCCAGATTTTCACCTCCAAGATGCCCTATTATGCCACCTAGGTCACTTTTGTGTTCCTTCAAGCGAGCGTGCCAAGATGATTTGGGAAGCACGCTATAGTCGGGCTGCTGGGCATTTTGGGGTCGAGAAAATGGTGGCAGTACTACAAAAGTATTTCTATTGGCCGAATCTTCGACAGGATGTCAGGAAGTACATCAAATCATGCACTGCCTATGCCATTGCCAAGCCAACCATCAAGAAGCAAGGCCTCTATACCCCGCTGCCTACCCCTAGTCGACCTTGCAAATCCATCTCCATGGATTACATGTTAGGCCTTCCTTCCACTAAGCATGGAAATGACTGTTTTTTTGTGGTCGTCGACAGGTTCTCGAAGATGGCCATTATGGCGGCTTGCAAGAAGAATATCACAGTAGAATCCACTGCTAAACTCTTCTTTGAGCGAGTGTGGGTACACTTTGGGATCCCATAGTCTATCATCTCAGATCGGACCAGCAGGTTCCTCAGTACATTTTGGTCCGGTCTCTGGTTGATGCTGGACACCAAACTCACTAAGTCCACAACCTTCCATCCTCAAACTGATGGCCAGATAGAGGTTGTCAATAGGATGATCGTACACATTCTGTGCATGAACAACTCAAAGCATCCACGCATATGGAATGAGAGCCTCCCCTATGTTCACCATAGCTACAATTGGGCTCTCTATAGTTCAACTGGCCACAACCCTTTTCAAGTGGGCTTGGGATTCTAGCCACTATGTCCCATTGATGTGGCGATGCCATTTGTAGCTACTCACACAAATTCAACTCATGTCCATTCTTAAGCAGATAAGGCAAATAGCTTCATTGAGGACATCCAACATATTTGCTAGCAGATCCATGACATTCTGGAGAAATCAAATGCTAAGTACAACCAGCGACATGATCAACATCGAGTTCCACACAAGTTTCAGGTGGGCGACAAAGTCTCATTGCATTTGCAAAAGGAATGCCTTACTGGAGCCTATCGAAAACTCATACCACTCTGATATGGTCCTTACACCATTACCAAGGCTATGGGAGATAATGCATTTGAGCTCAACATTCCCCCGTTCCTTGGCCTGCATCCAGTATTCAATATAGACCGCCTTTGGCCATAGTTTCCACCATTACTAGACACATCCAACATTGTAGAACAGCTCACACCCACAAAGTTAAATCCAGATTACATGGAACAACTTGAAATTTATCATATCATGGACACACATATCAAGCACACTCACCAGCAGAATATCTAACTATATCGAGTTGTCAAAGCAGGCCAACTGCTTCACTAGGGCAAGTGGCTCACCAGGGACCAAGTTCAATAGAAGTTCCCTCATCTCATGGAGGAACTCAACACAATGGGGACCATTGCTTCCTAAGGGGTAGGAATGATCCAGGTAGATATTGGTGGCCACACGCCAATTCCACTTGGACCCCACCATTGCTTCTTTCTGTTTTTCAGTTTCCTTAATTGTAGCATAGTTTACTATTTTTAGCAATTTTTTGGGTCCTAAACTTCCAGAGCTGTTTTGAGGCCCTAAACACTGCTTTTTTGGAAATCTACCGCTAGCAATTTATTATCTAAAATCACCTTTTTTGTCATAGTCCTTGGAGAGATATTTCCAACGGGCTATCATGTGCGTCAAACAGAGATAATATGACCAAGTCGCGACCCCGGGAAGTTGGCTGTCCAACTCACCCCAACGGGGCCCATAAACTCTTAGTGTTACATCTCCTCGGGTTAGGGTTTTGGTTGTTTAGGGTTTGCTCTTATTGTTCAATAATAAAAATGCCCTTGAGCCTCATTGTAAGGCAATTCAAAGGCATGTAGCTGCCACATCTCTTCTCAGAGATAAGCTACCATCACCCTAGTTGGTTTATTTCCATTCCAATTTGTAAGCATATTTCAGTACTTTACATTAATGAAATGAAGTATTATTTCCGCCGCATCTCTGTGTTTATGGTTATCTCTATAATTTGTTGCATTCCTATCTAAATCTGAATCAACCAATGGGGGATATTTTTGGACAATTGATGGTGGTTATGCTAGTATTATGCATGAATGTTAGCACTGATGTCAACCAGACTGATAAAAATGCATGGCTCAAAAGGATTCCTATGATAGCTGCAAGATTCAAGGAGAATATCATTATGGTGGGTGTGATTTCAGTTTTCCAAGGAGTTAATAAACATAGAACTTTGCAGTAATTCAAACCCTTTCCACTGGAAAGTGCTCCGAATAAGATTTCCAACGATATGCGGAAGTCTATAAATGGATTCTTGGTTCAAATCTTATGGCCTGCTAAAGTTCATGGATTTGAATCCTTAGGCAGGAAAGAATATTGGCATACCAGAGATCAAAGTTCTAGCGACATCGGAGGTCCAGCAACATCAGGCATATTGGTGATTGCACATTGGAGCATCAAGCATATCGACGATCACACATCAAAACATCGAAGCATCATAGATATTGGCAATCACATATCGGAGGTCATATATATTGGAAGCCGCATTAATGGTGCATTATATTATCGGCAATATCAATGTCATAGGTCCAATACATCAGAGCAAGCAGCATTGGAGCTCGGAGGAGATTAGAACATCGGTAATCAGAGGATCATAAATTCTCAAATTGAAAACCTTTAAAAATTTGTGATATTGTTAAAAGTTCTGATAGCATTAAAAACCACCCGAGAGCACTTATAAAGATTAAAAAAGGATTTCACCATTAAAAAAAGGGTGGGTAAGCCCTTTTCTATCTCCTCTAGCAGGACACATGGTAGCATATGATTGGTTTCGATAAAGCTGCAATGTCATTTGATGTCAGCATGACATGGCAATACTAAAGGACACGTGGTAGGCAGTTTTGGCATTTTGAGGGGACCTAAGGGGGAAATATAGTTGACACATGTCACCACACATGAGGTGCCATGTGGAAGTGATGACATCATATCAGTGACCGCATATCGAAGGTTGAGGATGTCAGCATTTTATAACAATTAGAAATTGAAAAGTGCCAAAAAGGGGGCTATGATATTAGGGTTGACACATGCTCAAGAAGAACTTATAGAATCAAGGGCACTAAGCTCTTAATAAAGGAAAATCATCCCTCGAGCAAGAACAAAATTCCCTAACACCTTAAGGATAAGCCTCCAACCACCACACCTAGTCCCATGGAGGAAAATAGAGAGGGGCTAAACAAAAGGGGCCAAGGACATCAAAACCCAATTTTCGTAATGTCTTTAAGAATAAAAGTCACGATGAGTAAAAGCTATGATATAACACTATTTCAATAATAGATGACATCTTGGGCTCTAATAGTGTAATAAAGAGAGTTAAATACATATGGATTGGTAGCTGCAAGATTGACTGTGGGAACAAAAGAGTTGGTCTCAAGAGTAATGGCAACTGTCAAATATCGTTGGGTCAATGCAGCAAGGACCATGATCCACCTGGAACAATGAATTAAAAGGAGGTATGGGACTCATAAAGTAGTGTGCAGGTCACCTGATAATTCATTTCTTAGCATGGATCTCCACGCAGTCAAACAACAAGCACTGCAAGGTCGATCTCTATTTTTTCACTATGACCAGAAACTGATAGGAGACAAAACAATGACAAGGGAGGCCATGCCTAAGCACAACTAGGAATCCAAAGGACATATAGTAGAGTCTACCTTGCACAGGGTGCCAGAGGAGAAAGAAACCATTGCCTGTAATGGAGAAGTGTAGGAGTTGAGAAAATGTGTGAGAGTATTGAGCTATGAGTGGAGCGCATAGCGACAGAGAGGTTGAAGCACCTGAGAGGACTTTGTACGATAGTGAAGCAAGAGTAGCAAGAGTGTTGTGTGGATAATGGTGAGGGTCATACTAATGAGCAGTCAGTGAAGAGCCTTTGATGGTGAAGGCAGAGGCGGAGGAAATTTTATTGAGAACAACAAGAGGAGATTTTCTGCAAGTGAGAACAGAAAGAAGAGTGCAGAAGTTGAACCTGTAAACAACCATTTATTAGTATTTTACTTGTATAATTGTATGCCTCTTTTTTTAGTTTGAAAATTTTATGAAATAGTAGAACAATGGCAAGGGAAGGTTGGTGCCTGCATACTAAAGAGGTTAGTGCCTCTTGGCAAGTTGGTGCTTTCTAAATAAAGGGGGTCGGTGCCTCCTATGAGTGGGTTCTCACAAACAAACATATGTAATTAAGTGGGTGCTTAATTTTCATCATAAACAAACAACAAATTTGTGGTTTTTTCCCTCCATGTTTCCACTTGAAGAACACTGTGTCAAATATGTGCTCCTCATGTGATTGTTTTTTAATATGTTTGCTTGAAATATTGTTTGTTAACTGATTTGTGAATGAATTCTCTCACAAGCTAAATATTATAAGAAGAGACTGTAAGCATAAAAAGAAAAATAATAAGAGTTTATTAATTACTGACTCACACCCCCCCCCCCCCCCATAGTAGTTCCTTATTTCAACAACATGATGCAGTTGGAATTTATCCCTAGCTAAGAGGGAGTGTTAATTTTTGGCACCTCAGTGACATATTTCAACTATTTTACTAGATTCCTTGTTTCGAGAGGACCAATTTTGATTATTGAAGCGCTCAATTTGGACAAGGGAAAGTGCATTTTTGAATTGAAGCCCATAATCTAGCATTTGATTAGGTCAGGCATAACAAGAAATTGGACACCCTTGGAAACCCCTAAATACAAGTGACCTCAAGCTCATTTAGAAATAACCAACCATATTCTTATTGGTTCACATGGGCCTGAGGCTAGGTCAACAAATTTGGTTCGTACAGGTTTGATATTACAGGACTCGAAGCTCGCACATGTTTCAGGGTTTTGGTTTTCGACCACAGGATGCACACAGGAGATTTTCAGCTATAACCACAAGAAGGAAGGCACATATGTGTGGTTGGAATCTCTCAACCACACACACACACCTCTCCCTACATTCATTTTGGCTCTAGGGTTGGAAATTTTCATTTGACCGCAGTCGATCGAACGCAGGACAAGTCTACTCTAATTTGGATTGATACTAGGAAATAATTTTTGAATGTTGATTGAGTTAATTTTGATAGATGATTTTGTATTGTTATTGTTGTACTCTCTATTGAACATTTTATGAAAATATAATAGAATAAGAATTACATACGTTTTCTTTCCATAGTGGGTTTTTCCCTAGTTATTGACCAAAAATCTGGTGTCTCTTATTGATGTGTTGATTGTCTCCTTTTTCATTTCATTTACTGTTATATCTTCAATTATTGTTGATTGGAAATATTAATTATTGATGAAAAAATTTTAATTGAAGAATTGAAATGGGCTAAAATAATTGAAATATTGCGGTCTAAAAATTATCAAGGCTAACCACCAACTCAGAACTTCGATTGAAATAGTTATTGGAACAATTTTAAATATATCTAGAAGCTAAAAGATTTTTCAAAGTGGAAGTGCTCGATGATGATGGTTTAAATATAACCAAAAAATAATGAGATGAGCAGCAGATCATGCTCATGGAAAATGATATTATCTCTAGCTACAACTCTGACTTTGGCATTGGATGACTCTATCTTGTTGTGGTTGGAATGGCTTGCTTGATATATCTTTGAATTTTGTAACTAACCATCCCCCCCCATCAAATAAAAGGGGAGAAGATGAATATATTACCACTTCAATATATGTTAATACTCGATAATGAACTCTAAGGTATGACCGATATATCTTCTTGAATATTGAAGACCATTTCTAAGAACTAATCCATCTAAGGTGACTCTTTTCTCTTATAGGACTCTTGTGTCTGGAACATTTTTTTAATGATAACTATGTTTTGTATAATTCTCACAAGGGTGAAGGTTAAAACACTGCTCTTTCCAGTGGCCAACTCAATCACAATATTGGCATCGGAAAATATGATGTGGAAGTGGAGTAGGATGTGGAACGAGGGAGCTGCACTCTGAAATTGGATTGGTTTAGAATAGTATGTGTTACACTGAAATTTGTCACCATGACTATCTGCAGTTAATATGGCTCCATCAATAGTCATATTATCCTCCTTGTCAAGCCTCATACCTCTGCTCTTCATGTCAAACTTCAAAAAGAGAGAAAGTCACTTAAAAACATGTTTATCTCTGGGTAAGCAGGTTCTCTCTACCTTGCCTGCGTGTACGCATCCCAAACACACTGTACCTACGTTGTACGCTCTATAAGTCAAGGGATGGGTGCGTACTCCTGTAAAGGTCAAAAGGCGCGAGTTTCATCTTAAAAAAGTTACTTGTGGTCACTTCTAGAGCTTCTAGAAGAGTGTTTGACGTGTATTGAGCGCCTCCAGATGGTTCATGCATCCCTATGATAGAGGAACTTATCCCATCAAGAGAGGAGCTACCCCATCCAAAAGAGGGAGTATCCCATTGATGTTGGAACTGAATAACTTCCTCTAGAACACTATAA
>APFE031361267.1:64628-78815 GCA_000404065.3 Pinus taeda | reverse complement strand
CCAGAGGGTTCATGCATCCCTATGATAGAGGAACTTATCCCATCAAGAGAGGAGCTACCCCATCCAAAAGAGGGAGTATCCCATTGATGTTGGAACTGAATAACTTCCTCTAGAACACTATAAATACAGGCCTTGGGCCAGAGGAGGAGAGGTTGAAAGCTGAACATTCCAAAGGGTAGATGCTTCTGGAATTAGGACTTCCATTGTTAACTTGTGAGGAGAGATTACCATCCTTTCTTGTTGCCATATTGGAAGTGGGTGAGCTTGTCAAAGGAGAGGAAATCTCTTGTTGGACCCTGGGAGGAGCTTGCACAACACCAAGGCTCAGGTTGTAATGGTTCCTTTTTTGTTTCCTTAATACAAATAAGTCCATTCTTCTCAATGATTTGTTGTTAATGAATTATTTCATGTACTCCTTGGTCTATGTGGTGAATATGCTTTGTTTTATGATGAATATTCAGGTGTTATGTAATCGTTTGCTTTGTTAGTGTATGCAGGTCTTAAAGTGAAGGAGGAGCTCATCTGGATCAGCAAGGCTGGACTGCTACAACAAGCGTTGGACCTAAGGTAAGATCGGACAACACTTGGTTTCTCATAGAATAATGTATGTTTAGAGAAGGATTTCTCTTGTTTGGTTTGTTTGTCACTAGAGAGTCTTAGACTCCTAGGGAGGTTAGGTTTGTCCGCAAAAATAACTCTTTCCGCATGACAGTATGTAATGTGAAAGGCAACATCCTTTTCATATTCGATACCAGTTTGATAATTTTTGTTCATAATTTCTTCCTAAGGTCTGATGATGGGCTTGGGAAGTGAAATCTAAGCCCCTACATATTCATGTAAATATACCCCTAAAATGGCCTCACGGATATGATCAAGTGATGGTCTATGATACTAAGTCTTTCTCAAACTTAGAAGGAGAATTTTTCTACAAAAAAAACATGTTTAGAGTGATGAATATTCTATTATAGTTCATATAATTGGAGCTAATATTTGAGATGCAGAAATTCAATATTGTTATATGCATCTTGTAAACAAACTTGAATATCAATGAGAGAGGCTTTACTGATTTTGATTGTGTTATCAATAGTAGACAAAAATTAGAGTGCTCAATAACTTTATGAAGTCATCAATTCTGGTCATTATTTTAACATCTCGAGATGAACAAATGAGGAGTGTCAGATTCTACTGAAAGTGAACCCATTTACAAAAAATAAAAGTACAAGTGAAATTACAAATAGATAGATAGATCCCAATGTCAAATTGCTGCAACTCCAAAGAATGCAAACGATCTTTGAATCTTATGAAGGTTGTGAACCAAAACGTTAGCTTGAGATATGTTATTATTTGAATCTCTAATGGTAGTTGTTGATTGTGGGTTGTTGAATCACACCCTCCTTGTCAATAATAAAAAAATCCACGTAATTTTATTCTAGGTTCAAACGATAATAATTCCAAAAACTAATGCATTTTGTCTAGTTACTTGTAATTTTCATTTGAATAGATGTTTATATCAAGTTTCCAAGATAAGTAATAACATAATTTAATAGGTTCCTACAAAGTTACAAATTCTATTTCTCGAACCCTTCAATCACTTCTTAAACTTATCCTCTTGAACCGTTTTAACTCTTTATTCAACCTTTCCATAAGATTTGAACATGTGATCTCAGCTAGTTTGCTCATGTCCATGGCTATAATAATCCTATGTGAAATAAAATATCCTTACTTATCTCTTGGCTTTGGCTATTCATCACCGAAATGAGTATGAATACGAATGCAAGGCTATATCTTGTGTTACTGATAGGTAATGTATAGGTTGATTCCTACACAACCAATGATTATGAGAGAGGTTGTAGATTCATAACTTAATCAAGCCTTAAAATACCTAGTGATTTTGAGATAGTTGGTAGTTATGATCCTAACTCAGTTTTGTGACCCTAGAAATCCTTCATCTAAATAACCACTTTGTTTGGATCAATACCTATTGGTCCAACTCCCGTGGAATTCTTCCATCGTTTGTCCCACCTAGGTGGCATTATTAAAACTGTGAACATCACATCTTCCTAGGCATATTACAGGGAATGGGATTCATGGAGGCAAGACATTTTGGAGAAATGAGGAACCTGCAACACATATTTATCTATGGGGGTGAAGATGAAGGGAAAACTAAAGTAGATGAATAAGTAGATGCAAGTGGCTGAAAGTGTTCCATCGACAAGAGAGCAATGTGGAACCAAGTATGTTGGACTGAGTCACTGAGCTACAAAATTTATATTTTCCTCTTGATAGCTTCAATTTTCTTCCGAAATTTTTCAATGATCATAATCAATATAACTCATATGCTACAAGCCATATTTCCTATGAGACATCAAACCCTCACATATTTCCTTGTGCAAAGCATGTAGTGAAGAATCATATCAAGTGAGATGAGCTAGAAATTAACTGGAGAAAAACAATAATTGTTAATGGATACTATTATGTTACATCCATCTAAATTAGCTTTTAATGTATTAAACACCTTCCCTCATGTTGGCTTAAAGGGGCCTAACCCAGGTTCATAGTTATTCATGCCAACCAACAAAACCCTAACTGTTGTCCCTTTTGGCAAGAACCTATGTAGCGTAGGCTACAGTCTCACCCGAGGCAGTATTAGGGGATGCTAGAACCAGGTTTCTACATCCAGAGGCATGTGTGATTGTCTTTCTAAGGTTCTTATAGCTTAGACCTGCCTTCGCATAGGCCTATTCCTTCTGACTTCCTACTTCTGTAATTCTATCGAGCAAACCTTTAGAGTTTTTTGAAGGTGTTTACTTGTATTTAACAGACATGAAAGAGATATTTACTACTTTTGCGCATAAACTAGGTATTCTGCAACCCTCACAATCTAGATATGTTGTCGTGCATATCTATTCTTTCTGAACATTTAACCCCAACAGATCTATTTAGCAACTTCTTGAGCTCCACAAATGTGGTTAACTATACTTATTATGGATGAATATTATAGATCTATATTTTTTTGCATAGAAATAAAGCATTAAGTCATATAAAATAGACCATAGAGTGAAGAGGCATAAACTTAAACAAAAGGAATTAGACATGTCACAGATGCACAAAATTTCTCAAATCCAGACTTCATTAAGATATAACGTTCAAATATAGACTTCTTATCCCTGCGCACTCAGTTGCAGGGGCTCGTGCACTCAATGGTGGACTTGCCAAGGTCTCCACACACTCAGGTGCAGGAGCCTTCCCATTTCGAATAAGTATAGGAAACAAACTTTTCTTTCCTTACCACCTTTCCCTTACAATGATTCTCTATCAAAATTTCCATACTTAGACTTGCTATGATTTAACTATATATAGCCTTTTCATTACAATACCATGGCCCACAGACCATGGGTGACTCTCAAAGCTGACCTGCCACCTACCTATACAAGGGAATAATTCCCCTTTGACTCTTACTTATCTTTGCACTCCGCTTCCTCATTCCACGAAGACTTTACATTATTTTCCAAAAACTATTACAAAACTTGACTTTACTAACAAAATTTGACCCTAGGGATCCCATCCCAACAGGCCCCCAACACAAATATGGTGACTCATCCTCAAGTCACTTAGCTGGCTTCTCCACTTTGTGGCAGAGTTCACTGAACTCCATATTCAAGACTTCAAGGTCCATGATGCTCTGAATGATTTCTTATTGTGCTTCTTCAACCAACTTCTATGTAGTTGGCCCCTCCATCGTGAGGCGCATACTCCTCTGTGTCTACTAGAAAGTTTTCAACTTCTCTTGGATAGCCAGAGTAACCTGGATCACTTCCTCTGTCCTAGTAATGGAACCATTTGTTGGCTTAAGGGGGCCTGACCCAGGTTCATGGTTATTCACGCCAACCAAGAAAACCCTAACTATTGGCCCTTTCGGCAACAACCTGTGTAGCACGGGCTACAGTCTCACCCGATGCAATATTGGGGGATGCTAGAACCAATTTTTTGCATCCATAGGCCTATGTGATGGTCTTTCTAAGTTTCTTGTAGCTTAGATCTGCCTTCACACAGACCTATTCCTTTCAACTTCCTATTTCTGCAATTCCATCAAGCAAACCTTCAGACCTTCACAAAGGTGTTTACTTGTATTTAACAAGCATGAAAGAGATAGATTTACTACTTTTGTGCAATAAGCTAGGTATTGTGTAGCCCTTACATTCTAGATCTTCCATCACACAAATCTATTATTTCCTAATAGTTAACTCCAATAGATCTATTTAGCAACTTTCCGAGCTCCGCGAATGTGGTTAACTATACTCATTATGCATGAATATTACAGATCTATCTTTTTCGCATAGAAATAAAGCGTTAAGTCATATAAAATAGACCATAGAGCGAAGAGGCATAAATTTAAACAGAAGGAATTAAACACGTCACAGATGCACAAGATTGCTTAAATCTAGATTTTATTGAGATATAACGTTCAAATATAGACTTATTAACCCTACGCACTCAATTGCAAGGGCCCACACACTCAGTTGCGGACTTGCCAACATCTCTGTGCACTTAGCTGCAGGAGCCTTCCCCTTTCATCTAAGTACACGAAACAAGATTTTCCTACCTTAGAACCTTTCCCTTATAATGATTCTGTATCAAAAGTTACATACGTAGACTCACTATGACTCAACTATATATAGCCTTTTCATTACAATACCATGGCCCACGGACCATGGGTGTCTCAAAACTGACCTATCATCTACTTATACAAGGGACTAATGCCCCTTTTAATCTTACTTAGTTTCATGCTCCGCTTTCTCATTTCACAGAGACTTTACATTCTTTCCCAAAAACAATCACAAAAATTGAATTTACTGACAAAATTTGACCCTAGGTATCCCATCCCAACACCTCAAGTGTGCAATATCAAGCTTTCATTGATCAAAAAATACTATGGAGTGCCTTTATGGAGAAAATCATGATCATATGGTTTTGCAATGGAACTTTTGAAGAAGGAGCTATAGGGCCATGTGAAATGCATCATGTATGAAAATATGTAGATTTTCTACCACTAGGATTTCTCAAAATGTGAAAGATAAGATTGCATGCGATAGGAGGTGTTACATAGATGGTACCAAGAAGAGCACACGTCTATTGGGAAATGATAGGTGATGTAGCGAAAGAGAACTATGGTAATACATAGAATCTTGAGAGAGGATTGTTACTATGCTTAGTAAAATGACAATTGTTTTGTTCTACAAGGGCAGAGTGGCCAAGAATTGAGCTTTCTCTAAAACCATTGTTGAACACACACAAAAATAATAGAGGCAAATTTAGCTAAATCCTATTCTACATCTTGTTCACAAGATGTACATATTAATACACAATTTTATGACCCTTAGATTTCATCTAGCAAGAGGTATCTTGGACTTCCCATAACTATTGGCATTCACTTGTGCCTTTTTGCCTTCCTCTCTGCTGAATAATCCAAGATTGCATAACCCAAGAGAATTATGCTTCCAATGGGTAGTAATGAAACTATTTTAAAGTGCAATGAAATAATCTCATCCTTGTTATTGGAGTAGATGATATGGAAAAACATGGAAATCCATAACGAAGATGACTTTTCTATAAGAGGACACTCCCATAATAGAAATTAAAATAAGACCTTAAGTAGGAGATATAAATATAGAGGAAGATATAAATCTATAGTAATGTTCGTAAAGGTACGTTGGAGATGTAGAAAAAAAGGGCATTGCAAGAAAAGTTGCAGATCTAAAATTATTGAGAAAGGGAATGGATTTGAAGATGCTCCGTTTGTAGAAGAAAAAATCTCCTCAAATGAAAGATGGGTCATGTACTTAGCTTCTTCAAGTACACATGTAGCTCATGAGGCATGGTCAGTCAACTTAATTGCATCCTTTCATATGACGCCTCACAATGAGTGGTTTTGCAGTATGAAATATTCGATGGTGGTGATGGTCTCTTGGGAGATGAATCCACAACTACAATCATAAGATGAGGAAAATTCAATTTGAACCTCATGGATGGAAGGATTAGAATACCCCTTGGTGTTCTTCATATCCCAATATTGTTCATTTTTTTGTCTAGCATTGGAAGGTATTCCCTCATGCCTAATTGAACCTAGAAGAATTATGAAAACTTAAAATTTTATTTTATTTTTGGAGCATCAAGTTGGCCAAGGAAGAAAAGTTAGTCCAACTCATGAAGGAGTGTGTCCTCTGGGTTATTTCTCGGATCCCCACTTAACAAGTATAAATATATGATGTGATGCCCCATTCTCTCATCGAAGAAAATAAGGCTTGAGATATGTTTTCAAAGGTTATATTTTCTAATTTTATATCTCTCTCTTGGTTGCATGTGTGGAGAAAGAAGATTAAGTTTATCATTCATTTGATAGAGTGATATCACTTAGATTTGACTATAAAACATGTAGATTTTGACCAAAAAATAGGGCAGAGATGACTATAGTTATTGACTACAAGGCCAAGTTTGACCAGGATGAAGTTTCACTATAGATTTAACTTTTGGATGGTGTTGTAACAGCTACAACCACCCTCCAAAATTTTGCCTTAGCTTTGTTTTGGAGCCTCCCTACTGACCATTCTGAGTAGCATGTCTTGCACTGTCAAGCACATCAGCTTTAGTCGTTTCATAGAGTCTTGTCAACCTATGAATGCAATTTTTTCCACCTCCTTCACAGACTGATTTTCATACTTAGTGTCAGTTGCTGGTTGAGTAGCTCCCTCTCAGAATTATGCAATTCTATAATGGAACCAACCTTCTGTCTAGAAATTGTGTAAACCCAGCTGGGCTCTAGAATTGTGCAATTCTTCCTGATAGTCTTCCTCTAAAAAATTGCATAATTCATCCTAGGAGAATTGCTCAGCCCAGAAATTGTGCAATTGTGGGTAGCAGTCACTTGCTACTCCCAGAAATTGCATAATCCCTATGGGACAAACAACCCAATAGCTAGCCGAAATTGTACAAATCAGTTAAGGCAACCTGCTGGGCTCATAAATTGCGTAATGCAGTCAGACATACTTCCTTGAGAAAATTGCACAATCTGACCCAGGACATTTGCTCAACCCATAAATTGTGTAATACTAGGAGACAGATACCTGTTCCTCCCAGAAATTGTGCAATCCCTCTGGGAAAATCAGCTCTACTCAGGCCAGGAATAATGTAGATTTTCATCCCAGGCTTGCATAATGATGCATGTGCCTTCAGGTTGACCGGTTCCCTCTGGGATCGAGTAAAACTGATTTGCATGCATGGACTGCTTTTCCCAAGGTAGGATGCGAAGGTGTCCCTAGATTTAGGGATCTATTTTTAGCAATTGGAGGTTACATACAAGGATCATTTTAGAAACCTCTGGCCAAGTGTCGCTTTTCCCAGATTTATGACATTCGTGTCACAACCTCAATTTTATCAAAACTCATTTTCCGAATGTTGGAGAGCTCATTCCTTGCATCTATCTTGCATCTCTGACATCCCACAACGCATCTAGGAGTCGTCAATAATTTCAGCTTAGTTGTTTTAGGGTAAGCCCACTTCGCATATCTTGCACTACATTTCTATCACTTTTTATGTTTCATCCTGTATGAGTGTTGTTTGCTTGATTTTTGTGAATTCTTTCTGTCATTTAAATGCATGTTAGATTGTACAAGTATCGTTTCAGTTTTCATTTGCATCTCACTACTATCTCATGCACAACATTGTTTTGCACCAACGGTCGCCATTGCGGTGACCCACTTCACTTGCATGCATGATGTCTCGTTTCCTAAATTCTACACTTACTGTTTGCATGCATAATCATTCACTCTTGTTTGCACTCATCTCATCATGCATTCATACTTCTCATTTTTTCAGTCTCCCATCAGCTAGTCTAGGCTACCTTGGCCCAGACTTTCCTAGACCGTGCCTTGCCTAACTAGCAATCCGCATTTCCGGAAGCGAAGGATCTGTATTCCTTCCAAAAATTATGCAAATCTAGCCCTTTACTGACCTCCAGGCTTGCATTACACAAGTCTCGGAGGTAGTGTCCTATTGGCCCCATAAAATGCATAATGCAATTAGTTGTTTGTATGTAACAACTGACTGAAATTGCGCATTGCACGGTTTCAATCATCAGCATGCTAGGCTAGACTATGCATTGCGTAGTTCCAATAGTTAGTCAACCTCCTGACAGCCTGAACTATGCCTTGTACAGTTTTGGTAGTCAGTCTCTCGAACTCTGGCGGAAATTGTGCAACCTTCATGATTAATCACATAGGTATATTGCAACTCAGTCCTCAAGTTTGTTTTGGTTTTGGACTGACAGACTACTTGCCATGAGTGTTGCTATGTCTCCAAGTATCACAAGTGTTTGTTTGTCTCTTAGCAACACAAGTACAAAGGCCTTCAGGAGAGAAGAGTCAAAGGACACTGTTGAGAGCACAATGGGGGTTGCAGCCAAGCACATGTCTACAAGCTTGCCTACATAGGAAGACATTAAGTTGTTCATAGAAAAGGACATCAAGATAATATGGTAGCAACATCACAGCAAGCAACACCATCAGCAACAACAAAAGGAAGCACACTTGCATGCAACGACGAAGGTTGTTGACAACACAGAGGCAACGCGTTCAAAGAAAATCCACTCGTGAGGAAAGTAGCTTTGGAGATTGAAGCTATGAGGTGACAACGCGACACGAAGATCATGCCAACGCAAAGAAAAAAACACAGAAGGAGTTGCATGTGCTCAAGTAGAAACTCAAGGAAGAACAAAAGTTGCATAAACAAGAGAATGAGTTGCAGCAGGAACATGTATAGCAGGGGGCGCAACATGCATAGATGGATGGAACCATGACCGTAAAAGTTATAGATCCATCCCAACAGCTAGCATGGAGTAGACAAGGTGAGAAGTGTTGTTGATCGCATGAAAGGGAAATTAGCAGCATGTATGTCATTGTGTGCACGCATGCGATCCCACCCATTTGGCACACTCACCAAGGCAAAGACAAGAAGCAAGTCCTACTGGAGCTGAACATGTATTTTGACAAGTTGATGCTCACAGCCACTAACACATGCTTGAAGATTAGAGCAGACACTATGCATCAGCATGTTGCTGGTCGGCTCACACCTAGGACGACCATGCACATGCTATTAGACAATTTGGACAAAGGATCCATATTAGTGTACCCAGATGCAATGGAGGCAAGAGTTCTCTTTCAACAGGATGTCACCATTGAGCACATAGACACCATCATAGACAACTAAGCTTGGCATCAATTTGTCACCATCCACCATCACAAGGATGTTGAAGAGTTGGTCTTACCACAACAGTCCGAGTGTTAGTGAAGTCTGGCATGGCTTGCTCAAGCCATTTTGTCTCACATGGGTACATGTGTAGATTGTATGTAACGTCTTGTCAAGTTGAAGTTCAAGTGTCGATAGTTGAATGTAACAGTCATAGAGTAGTTGAAGAGTCATGAGGGTAGATGGACAATCACAAAGGGGAATGTTAAGGGTCACCCCACCCTTTGCTATAAATATTCCCTCATAACTCATTGTATAGGCTTTTGGTCAGCCAAGCTTCTGATAGGAGTATCTTAGAGAGAGATTGGATAGTATTGTAATGAGCCTGGGCTTCTCTACTATGTAGAGCTAGTATATCTCTTTGGAGGAGCATCTGGCAGTGAATGTAACATTCCACTGTCGGAACTAGTGGTTGGTCATGGTTGTCTTGTATGACTGGAACTTACACTTCTTAATATAATAGAGCCAACACATTTCATGCATATGTCGTATTGTATTTCAGCTATCTTGTTTACTCTAAATGACATATGTATATGTTTGCTTATGCATGATTTTGTAGCTATTTTCTGTATATGTATGTATGAATCTTACTTAAATGTGTTGTTCATTTAACCATCTCTTTGGATTGTTAGCTCACTTGACTTTTAGTTTGTGATGCATCTTAGCTCATGTGTTCCCTTCTTAACTCTATGCTTTCACAGGTTTCCAAGGGGCACACTCACCTAACCCCCCATGTGTTAGAACCGCTCATGCACCTTCCTTGACTTACTATATATGTCACACTATTAATACCAACAGGGTCTTCGTACTTGCCTCTATGCACCATCATCATCAAGGTGATACCGTATGACGCACTGCTAGGACTCCTACACCAAATGGTCTAAGGTCTAGTTGGGAATTCTTACAAGGGAGATCCCTTGACATGTTGGCGGGTCCAGCACTGTCAACATTTTTGGTGCTAGAAGGAGGGCTAGATGATAATCTGAGTCCTCACAATCTATTTTGAATCTCCACATATCTATCATGACTAACTATATAGTTTCTCTCCCAGAGTGTATGTCTTATGGAAACGACTTCGAAATATCAGAAGAGCTCTCAGATAACTTATCGCATAAAACATATGATGGTGGAGGTTATGTAGCCTTGGTTAGGCATGCAGTTGGTTTTGTAGGCTCATGTGAAGGACATGGAATCTTTGAATAATACATGACCTTCACGTTGTTCATCTACACGCTTCGAGGGCACCCATTGCATTGGTATGCCATGCTATTTGAAAAATCCATTCATTCTCTTGCTCATCTGACCATAGAGATAGACCGTGCTTTCAATCACTTTAACGTAAATCACTCGATAAAGAAATTTTGAAATTACAAAAAGCACCCGATGAATCCGTTGAACAGTTTCACACATGCTTTTGTAATCTTGCATACCAATTTCCCAAAGATGAAATTGATTGGGAATTTCTAGATGGAAGATTTGAGTATCTTCTTTACATATTCAAAATTGTAGAATTCTTGAAATCATTTGGATCATGCTCAACACACTTCGGTGATGGAGCTACACAATCATAGGCAGACATAATTGTCTTCACAAGTAATTGTCCACCTTCACTTAATCAGACAGCTCCACCATCGTAGAGTGATGAGGGAGATTATGCACACACATCTGTTGAACTATCACATCCTCCCACCCTACCAGCTCTTGATATCTATGTAGATTTGGCTTGCAAGCCTGTTGGTTGTCACGTGGATTCTTTCCCTCAACCTCCGTCCTCACGTTCTATTGATCCTCTGGATTGTACTGCCTTGTGTTCTTCCATTTTGGACCCCTCACCTATTTTGAATGAGGATCAAGTTGTCGACGGAGCTAGTGTTATGCAACCAACCTGTGCCATCATTCAAGATGAGTGTGTGTGGGAATCTAAAGAAGAACCCGCAGTGAAGGATGACTCCCTTCAATAAGCTCCTCACCTACTCTATCTTGACATCCTTTGTGACTCTGTCACTGTTGATTTCCAATGTGAAAACACGTTTCCAGATGTTTTTACTTTCAATCATTCACGGGACATATCAGATGTTAGTTTTTCATTACATTGCGGAGAGGACACATCTTCCTCTGAAAACCTATCCAATTTGTCATATGTCATTTCTGAAAACATAGAGGATGAACATCCTTACTTCTTATCTACCCCTCTGCTTGATTCATCAAATGATGAGGATGATGACAAACATCTTGAATTTTATAATCTTGGTTGGCGTGAGCTCTCTACTTCTTCATCTGATCACGATGTTGATTCAATCGTTATTAATCTGTCTATGACACAGGTCTATGATGATCTATATGTCGACAAATTCGTAACCCCACAGACTGTTGAGGCACTTCAGCCCGAGCTGATGGTTATGTTAGGTCCTTGTTGTCTTGAGGTTAATTTAACTTCCGATCAGGATATTGTTGAAACACACAAATCTCCTCATCACTCTCTTCTTTGCATCCAATATCAATCCAACTCTCAGATTTCACTTCCTCCACTCGAACTACACGATCCCATCGCTCATGTGTTGGAGGAATCTTACACAGCAAGCACACTTGCAAAACGTAAGTGGTCTACCTTTCTCATGTTTTCTTGCATGTCACAGTCAATAGAATTCATACACTCAACATCTGCATGTAATGTAGCATGACACCATGGCAAGTCCATAGAGTGCATGTCATGCGCTTTCATGCATTTTTGTTATGTGGATGCTTGTAAGAATGATGTATGGATGTCTTCATCTTATATATTTCATGCTTACTGGTTTGTGCAACTGCGATGTTCGTGAACCATGCCTTCACCCACATGGGTCGACCAATGTGCCCATGTCTACATTGGAAGTATCATTTCACGTGAGACGACCCATGCAATCTTAACTTAGGAGTAGGAGTAGTACTTGCTTTGAGTTGTTTGATTGCATGCAATTTTCTTCTTTCTTTATGTGTTTGCTTGTTTGTTTGTTTGCTTGCTTAATCACTCTGCATACACATTTTCTTTTGCTTCTTTATTTGATTTTTGGTTTGTTTTCTTGTTTATGTCTGTAGGTTAGCTTCACATGAATCATGTGCGACTCTTGAAACAAGATGGGTAAAGTACAAGAGGACTTGTACAACTATTAACATTTTGTTATCTATTTTCCACTTTCTCATGAATAACTTGTTATTTTCAGTCCATGATACATCAATGGAAAATACCTACTCTTCAAAGTCAATCTTGCTGAAAACACAACGCTTGCACATGAATTAGTGTCACCTACTAAATTCAGTTTTTTTGGGTTAATCCTTGTCAGCTCAATCAAGTAGAGTAAGGTGAGGGGGAAAACCTTAACAAGCATGTCAGATGTATATATAAACTACTCTCAAGGAACAACCTCTTCTTCTCTCAATATGTTGGGAGCCCTCTTTTGCCTCTGAAATGAATAAGTATTATGCATAGTTATGAAAAAATGAAAAAAATGAAAAATGAAAATAAACAAGGTGAAAGAAGAGAAAGGCTTCCTGCGCAAAGAGGTGATGCACGTAACTCCATCGGGGTACTGACTAGGCTCACTGGTAGTGGAGCAATGTTTGTTTTCCTTCTTCACTCTGTATGGGTTATGTCTAGGCCTGCTAGCAGTGGAGAAACACCAGAGATGAAACTAAAATTCTGATGATCATATGAATTGTGCACCAATATACCCCTCATCCCTGATCGAATTTTATGAAACTAGCTCACGAAAAGATATAAGAGATAGATCAATGACTTCAAAATTAGCCTCTTCGAGGGGGAAACCTCCTTTACATTACACAAATGAACAATTCTTGGATGATACAAATGAAAAGGCCTCCTTTCTATATATGGGAGCCTAAGGGGTCATAATATAATCAGATCCAACATAAAAATAATAATGTAAGGGCACAACAATAACAATAGTGGGCTTCTATGGGGCACAATAATAACAATGTGGGGACTACATGGGCACAAAAAAATAATAAGGGGTTTGCACTAATAACAATAAGGGGCTACACTAGTAGTATAGGGACCTAACATGCTCCTCTCCTTCAAAAAGTGGTGTCTTCAACACCTGAGTAGTTTTGGATGCTTCTATATAAAATTCTCGTCTTCCCATGTGGAATCTTCAGCACATAAGTTCTTCCACTTGATGAGATACTTTGAAATTGTTCGATTTCATAGCTGTCGGGTTCTTTTTTGTTAAGAAACCAGCTCACAAAAAGATAGAAAATATAGATCAATGCCTTAGAAATAAGCCTCTTCTAGGGGAAAACCTCCTTTACATTACACAAATGAAAAATTCTTGGATGATACAAATGAAAAGACCTCTTTTCTATATATAGGAGTCTAAGGGGTCTTAATATAATAAGATCCGACATAATAATAATAATGTAAGGGAAAAATAATAACAATAGTGTGCTTCTATGGGGGCACAATAATAACAATATGGGGACTACATGGGCACAACAATATAATAAGGGGGTTGTACTAATAACAATAAGGGGTTAAACTAGTAGTATAGGGACCTAACATGCCCCTCTCCTTCACAATTGTTGTCCTCAATGCTTGAGTAGTTCTTGATGCTTTCGTAAAAAATTATTGTCCTCCCATGTGGAATCTTCAGCAGGTAAGTTCTTCCACTTGATGAGATACTCTGAAATTGATTGATTTTGTAGTTTTTAGGTTCTTGTTTCTGTGACTGCTCTAGGTTCCAATATGATTTTTCCTTCCTCGTCAAGTTCTAGCAAAATTGTTTGAACTGGGATCTTCTACAACTTTTGAATGACTGGCCACACTTCTTCATCCTTCTTCCATTCATCCCTTTCTTCATTTATCCAATCTGGTTGGATAATAGAAATAGCACA
>APFE031361267.1:30728-64608 GCA_000404065.3 Pinus taeda | reverse complement strand
TTTCTTGAGAGTGCATCTGCAACAACATTTTGCTTCCCTTTTTTGTAGATGATTTCAAAGTCATAACCTAACATATTTGTGACCCATTTTTTCTGTTCTTCTAAAGATAATCTTAGTTCTAAAGAGAATTTATGACTATAATGATCCATTTTTACCTTGAAGTGTCTTCCCATTAGGTAAGGTCGCCATTTCTTAAGTTCATGTAGTATTGCCAACATTTCCTTCTCATAAATAGCTTGCTTGAGATGTAGCCGTAAAAATAACCAATCGCCTACATCAAAAATTATTTCACTACGATGTTGATAGGCCTATTGTTTCATTCGATTCCTCACCAAAGTGGCGTTATCCTTTAAAAGTTGGAGAACTTATTGTTGATGCTCAATGTGATATTTCACTGCTTGAATCTTTTTGTTCTTGATATGTCCTTCTATCTTGAGAGTCTGAGGAGTGGTAATTTCTTCCAATGCATTACAAGATATGTTTGGATTCATTTCTTGATGCTCGATGTGATGTTTCACTTCTTGAACATTTTTCTTTTTGATATGTCCTTCTATCTTGAGAGTTTGAGGAGTGGTAATTTCTTCCAATGCATTACACGATATGGTTGGATTCATTTCTTGATGCTCAATGTGATCTTTCGCTTCTTGAACATTTTTCTTTTTAATATGTCCTTCTATCTTGATAGTTTAAGGAGTGGTAATTTTAGCCAATGCATTACAAGATATGGTCGGATTCATTTCCTCTTTCTCGATGTGATCTTTCACTTCTTGAACCTTTTTCTTCTTGATATGTCCTTCTACCTTGAGAGTTTGAGTGGTAATTATTTCAAATGCTTTACAAGATATGGTCGGATTCATTTCTTCTTTCTCTAGGGTTTGTTCTTGGTGTATATCCTCTTCTTTTGAAGTTTCTTGATCATTTTCTTCCTCCTCTTCACAATCAATGTAAAATAATTTCTTCTCAGCACACTTATGACCTTTAATGTATTTGTTACCATAATTGTAACAAAGTCCTTTTGCTCCATTTTCTTCCAATTGTTGTGGTGTCACCCTTGTAGGTTGTGGAAGGCTAGGAGAAACAACACTTCCATATTTATAGTTGTGAGGGGTAGAATTCCTTGTTGCCATAATTTTTCTTTCCACTTTTCTTTCCCTCTCCAATGAATCAGGTTCCCAATGAAGAACCTCATTTTGAATGTTATCATTTAAAGTCCCTATGGAGACATCAATCCTTTGCTTCTCTAGAATATCATTTGCCCTTATATTCAATTTTTGAAAGTCCTCAATGTTCTCTTCCATTGAACACTTTTGTTTGAGATTTATCAATAGGATAAAGAAGGTGTTGCTCTTTGTATCCTCATAATGTGCTATCATTTCCTCAGTGAAAATTGACCACTTAACAAGTGGTTTACGAGAACAAAGCACTTTATATCATAAAAATTGATCTGGTTCTAAATAATTAGATGCAATACGTACCTTTTGTAATAGTGGTACACCATCTAGATCAAAATATTTCTCCATCCGTAGTATCTAATTTACCGGATCCTTGCCATCAAACTTCCTCATCTCACATTTTCTTGATTTTAGGAGCTTGATCTTGAAAAGATTGTAACTATGTAATTTCAGATCTCCAAGTTCTGAAATTTCATCTTGTAGTAGCCCTCTGAGTCCTCTTTCTAACCCTAAAAGTATTATCAAGATTGGATTCTGTAAGGAAACTTGATGTCGAATCTCCCACAATGACCCGATTATAGACTGGTTCGGTAGAGCGAACTTTTACAAAGTTCCACATGTCACTGTTTCAACCTTAGGACCTAAAATCGATACACAAAAAACTACAGTCTTTCCTCTTTCTGTAACTTCTTACAAAATTTCAATTTGATGCTCAAAGAGAATGTTATGACTATTTTCCCAAGGTCACCTATTTAGGATGTAATTCAGGAGCCTATAGAAACCCTAAATGTCTCAGATTATATATCCAAGAATACATGGAGACAAATCTAAAATTCGGACCCAAGCTTCATCACGGTTTCAGTTCAAATGGGTTTTAATTTTAGAGTCTGAACCTTTGTAGAACAAATATTATAGAGAAAATTCCACGATGACCTATTTGAGATGAAATTTTTGAGGTTGCAAAAACCATAACCTCCTCAGATCATATCTTTGAACATATAGCGAGACAAGATCTCAAATTCAGATGCGAGGTTCAGACCGATTTCTTCGCAAATGGGTTTTTTTTAGCTTATAAAACTTCATATCAAAAAAGTTATAGTGCAAATTCTATGATGACCTGTTTGGAGTAGTGAAACCCTAGAATCCATAGCTCTAATACCAAATGTTATGAAACTAGCTCACAAATTGATAGAAAAGATAGATCAACACATTATAAATAAGCCTCTTCGAGGGGGAATCCTCCTTTACATTACAAAAATGAACAATTCTTGGATGATACAAATGATAAGACCTCCTTTCTATATATAGGAGTATAAGGGGTCATAATATAATCAAAATTGAAATAACAATAATAATGTAAGGGCACAATAATAACAATAGTGGGCTTCTATGGGGCACAATAATAACAATATGGGGACTACATGGGCACAAAAATATAATAAGGGGGTTGTACTAATAACAATAAGGGGTGACACTAGTAGTATAGGGACCTAACATTGTTTTCGTGACTGCTTCAGGTTCCAATACGATTTTTCCTTTCTCGTAAAGTTCTGACAATATTGTTTGAACTGGGAGCTTCTCACCGATAACCTTCTTTAAGCATGAAACATGGAAAACTAGGTGCACTCGGGAAGATGCAAGAAGCTCCAATTTGTATGCCATAGTACCAATCTTTTGTAACACCTTATACGATCCATAATACTTTGGCGATAATTTATCATCCTTCTTAGCTTTCTTGAGGGACATTTGTCTGTATGGTTGTAGTCATAGAAATATCCAGGTACCTACATCAAAATTTCTTGTTGTGATGTTGATCTACAGGTTGTTTCATTCTATTCTATGCCATAATGATGTTATCTTTTGAGAGTTTGAGAACTTGTTGTTGATGCTCGATGTGATCCTCCACTGCGTGAACCTTAGAATTTTCTTTTAAAGATGATATGATGGATGATGGATGATATCCATAAAGTGCCATAAATGGGGTCATTTTTGCTGCAGTATGGAAGGAAGCGTTATACAACCATTCAGCCAGAGGAAACCACTTGACCCATTGTGTTTGTTTATCAAATACAAAGCAACGAGGATATCCTTCCAAACATTTGTTCACTATCACAATTTTCCAATCAGATTCAAGATGATAAGATGAACTATGAGCTAATTGAGTACCCAAATATTCCATCTCTTGTACTCCAAAGAAACAATTGGAGATTTTTGCATATATTTGTTTCTCCTCCAATAGTTTGAGCACCCTATCAACATGCTAAACATGATCCTTCCAAGAGTTGATGTAGATTAGTACATTATCAAAAAATACTAACACAATTTTTCTAAGTAAGGGTTTGAAAATGGAATTCATCAAACCTTGAAATGTAGAAGGTGCATTGGTAAGGCAAAAAGGCATGACCAAAAATTCATAATGACCCTCATGAGTTCTAAAGGTTGTTTTGGAATGTATTCAATCTTTATTCTGATTTGATGATATCCTGAATGAAGATCCAACTTGGTGAAATAAATTGCTCCATGTAATTCATACAATAATTCATCAATGATAGGAATTGACAATTTATCTTTAATAGTAAGCTTGTTGAGCTCCCTATATCCAGACACATGCACCATGATCCATCCTTATTGTGTACCAATACCACTCGAGTAGAGAAAGAACTTTGACTAGGTTGAATTATACCAACCTCTAACATTTCTGCAACCATACGTTTAATTTCACTCTTTTGTGCATATGGATATCTGTAAGGCCTGATGTTTGGGGGAACACTTCCTGGAATCAAATGAATAGAATGATCATGATAACAAATAGGTCAGATGCCTTTGGGAGTCTCAAATACCTTGGAATGATTGTCAAAAACTTTTTGGAGATTTAGAGAAATAAATGATTTCGATGTGGGTACCTCTAGTGAACATAATTGTGCAATTTCACCCTGTTTTTCTTTCTTTAGAATCCTTTTCATCCTATTAGAGCTGATTATCTTTCCCAGTTTCCCTGCGATACCCATTAATTCAACCTCCTTTCCTTCCCAAAACAATTTCTTGAAAATTTCTTGAAAATTAAAATCTATCGCACCCAAAGATTGTAGCCATTGAACTCCTAGTACAACATCCACACCACCCATTAGAATGGAAAGCATTAGACTATTCAAGACATATTCTCCCATGGATAGCTTGATATTATGGCACTTTCCAAAGAAGTTTATGGTTCCTCCATTTACAACCATTACTTGACACTCTGGCATTGGATATAGGAAGTAATTCAATTCCTTGGCTATCTTACGATGAATAAAATTATGGGTACTACCCAAATCAATCAACATTATTACCTTTTTCTTCTTGATATGCCCTTCTATCTTGAGAGTTTGAGGAGTGGTAATTCTTGTCAATTCATTACAAGATATGGTTAGATTCATTTCTTCTTTCTCTAGGATTGGTTCCTAGTGTATATCCTCTTCTTTTGATGTTTCTTGTTCCTTTTCTTACTCCTCTTCCCCATCTATGTAAATTAATTTATTCTCAGCACACTTATGACCTTTAGTGTATTTTCTATCAAAATTGTAACAAATCCCTTTTTCTCTTTTTTCTTCCAATTGTTGTGGTCTCAAACTTGTAGGTGTTGAAAGGCTAGGAGAAACAACACTTCCATATTTATAGTTATGAGTGGTAGGCTTCCTTGTTGCCATAATTTTTCTTTCAAATTTTCCTACCAACCTCTATGCCTTCTCCAATGAATCAAGTTCCCAAAGGCGAACCTCATATTGAATGTTATCCTTTAAGGTCCCTATGAAGACATTAATCCTCTACTTCTCTGGAATATCATCTAACCTTATATTCAATTTTTGGAAGTCCTCAATGTGCTCTACCATTGAACCCTTTTGATTGAGATTTATCAATTGGCTAAAGAAGGTGTTTCTCTATGTATCCTCATAATGTGCTATCATTTCCTCCATGAAAATTGACCAGGTGACAAGTGTTTTACGATATCAAAGCCCTTTATACCATAAAAATTGATTCAGTTCTAAATATAAGGATGCAATATGTACCTTTTGTAACAGTTGCACATCATGTAGATCAAAATATTTCTCCATTTGTAGTATCCATGTTATGGGATCCTTGCCATCAAACTTCCTCATATCGACCTTTGGAATATGGTGGGTCTTTTCATCATTAGAAGGCCTTTCTTGTAGCAGCTTTGTCCCACCTTCCTTCAAACTTTCCATGTTTTTCTTCAAATATTCCATGCCTTTATTTAAATATGCTTCCCTACCATCAATATTCGCTTCCATGGCACATATAAAACTATTTATCTTAGCTTCGATCACATTATTCAAATCCTCCATCTAGTTTTGCTTACTAGGTGTTTCTATTTTCTTGATTCGAGTCATTTTCTTCTTTCTTTTAGAAACTCGATCTTGAATATGTTGTATCTCTGAAATTTCAAAACTCCAAGATCTGAAATTTTGACCTGAAGTATCCCTCTACATCCTCTTTCCAATTCCACCAGTGTGATTGAAATTGGATTTTCCAAGAAAGAGTTATGCCTAATTTCCCAAGATGACCTACTTATATACTTTTTCAGTAGAGTGAACTTGTATGAAGTGCCACATGTTACTCTTTTGACCTTTGGACCTGAAATTAATACATAGAAAATTACAGTCTATCATATTTCTGTAGCTTCTTACAAAATTTCAATATGATGCTCAGAGCAAAAGTTATGATGATTTTCCCCAAGTTAGTTGTTTGGGATGTAATTCAGGAGCCTGCAAAAACCTAAATGTCTTGGAATTTATATATGAAAATATAGCGAAACAAGATTTAAAATTCGGACCCGAGCTTCACCATGATTTTGGATCAAATGGGTTTTAATTTTAGAGTTTGAACCTTTGTGGAAACAAAATTATAGTGAAAATTCCACGATGGCCTATTTGAGATGGAATTCTGGAGCTTGCAAAAACCATAAATTACTCAAATCATATCTCCAAAAATATAGCGATATAGGATCTAAAATTCAGAAACTAGGTTTAGAATGATTTCATCTCAAATGGGTTTTTTTTTTTAGATTCTGAAGCTTCGTAGCAAAAAAAATATATCAAAAATTCCATGATGGCCTATTTGTAGAAGTGAATCCCTAGAATCCAAAGCTCCAAAACCAAATGTTATGAAACCAGGTCACAAAAAGATATAAAAGATAGATCAACAACTTCAAAATCAACCTCTTCAAAGGGGAAACCTCCTTTGCATTACAAAAATGAAAAATTCTTGGATGATACAAATGACAAGACCTCCTTTCTATATATAGGAGTCTAAGGGGTCATAATATAATCAAAGCTGACATAACAATAATAATGTAAGTGCACAACAATAATAATAGTGGTATCCTATGGGGCATAATGATAATAATGTGGGGACTACATGGGCACAACAATATAATAAGGGGGTTACACTAATAACAATATGGGGTTACACTAGTAGTATAGGGACCCGACATCGAAACAACTGTATTGGCTTGGCTTGGAATGTGTGTTGACCAACCAAGAGCCTGGCAGATGCTACAAATTACAATCGAGCATGTGTGGAAACTAAGACAAAAAGAGAACTGAACAATACTTCCGAAGGTGTTAGACTTTCTTTTCACGAGCAAGGTCCATTCAGAGAGTTGGAGTTCTACCAGTGCATCACCAAGTGTTGTAGCGACTATGACCAACCTCCAAAATTTTTCCTTAACTTTGTTTTGGAGCCTCCCTATCGACCATCCTCAGCATCATGTCTTGCACTATCAAGCACATCAACATCAATTGTTACATAGAGTCTTGTTAGCATGTGCATACAAGTTTGTTTCACCTCCTTCACAGGCTGATTTCCAGACTTAGTGACAGTTGCTGGTTGAGCAGCTCCCTCTGGGAATTGTGCAATTCTAGAGGGGAACCAGCCTTCCCTCCAGAAATTACGTAAACCCAGCTGGACACCCAGCTAGGCTCTAGAATTGTGCAATTCTTCCTAACAATCTTCCTCTCAAAAATTTCACAATTCATCCTAGGACAACTGCTCAGCCCAGAAATTGTGCAATTGTGGGTAGCAGTCACCTGTTGCACCCAAAAATTGCATATTCCCTCTGGGAAAGCTAGCCCAACATCTAGCAGAAATTGTGCTAATTAGCTAAGGCAGTTTGCTGGACTCAGAAATTGCGCAATGCAGTGAGACAACCTTCCTTGAGAAAATTGCGCAATCTAACCTAGGATAGCTGCTCAGCCCAAAAATTGCACAATCTTAGGAGATAGTCACTTGTTCCTCTCAGAAATTGTGCAATACATCTGGGATAGTTAGCTTTACTTAGCTCGGGAAGAACACAGATTTTAATCCCAAGCTCACAAAATGATGCATGTGCCTTCAGGTTAACTAGTTCCCTCTAGGACCGAGTAAAACTGATTTGCATGCATGCACTGCTTTTCCCAAGGTAGCATGCAAAGGCATCCCTGTATTTAGGGATCTATTTTTAGCAGCTGGAGGTTACATGCAAGGATCATTTCAGAAACCTCCCTCAAAGTGTCACTTTTCCTAGATTTATGGTATGTGCATCATAACCATGATTTTATGAAAAATCATTTTCCAGACAATGTAGAGCTCATTCCTCACATCAATCTTATAGCTCTGACATCCCACATCATATCTAGGATTCTTCAGCACATTCAAATCAGTTGTTTCAGGGTAAGCCCGCTTTGCATATCTTGAACTGCATTTCTATCTATTTTTTTGTTTTGTCCTGTGCGAGTGATGTCTACTTGATTTCTGTGAATGCTTGTTGTCTTTTACATGCATGTTAGCTTTTACAAGCGTCATTTCATTTTTCTTTTGCATCTCACTGATGTCGCATAGATGACACTATTTTTGCACCGGCGGTCACTGTCGCGGCGACCTACTTCACTCGCATTCATGTTGTCTTGTTTCCTAAATCCTACACTTACTATTTGCATGCATAATCATTCACTCTTGTTTGCACTCATCTCATCATGCATTCAGACTTCTCATGTTTTCAGTTGCCCGTCGGCCGGTTTGGGCTGCCTTGGCCTAGACCATGCCTTGCCCGGATCGTGCCTTTCCTGGATAGCACTGCACATTTCCGAAAGTGAAGTATTTTCCTTCCCTCCAAAAATTGTGTAAGTCTATCCCAACACCGACCTCCAAACTTGTATTGTGCAATTCTTGGAGGCAGTGTCTTGCTGGCCCCAAAAAATATGAAATGCAATTTGCTGGTTGCATGTCACTACTAACTAAAATTGCGCATTGTGTAGTTTTAGTCCTCAGCAGGCCAGGCTAGATTATGCATTGCGTAGTTCTAGTAGTCAGTCAGCCTCCTAACTACCCGGACCATGCTTTGCACAGTTTTGGTAGTCAGTCCCCCGACCTCCTGGCTAAAATTGCATAGCCTTCACGATCATTCACACATGTATATTGCAAGTAAGTCCTCAAGTTTTTTTTTTGTTTTTGACTCACATATTGCTTGCCATGAGGGTTTCTATGTCTCTAGGGATCATAGGCTTTCATCTGTCTCTCAGCAGCACAAGTACAAAGGCCTTCAAGAGAGCAGAGTCAAAGGACACTGTTGAGAGCACAACGAGGGTTGCAGCCAAGCAAGTGTCTATGAGCTTGCCTACCTATGAAGACATCAAGTTGTTCGTAGACAAGGACATCAAGATAATATGGTAGCAGCATCATAGCAAGAAACACCATCAGCAATAGCAGAGAGAAACACACCCACACATGACGAATGCAAGAGGAAGGTTTTGGTCAACACACAGGCAGAGAAAAGCTAGGAGTTCAAAGTAAATCCACTCATGACGAAAGAAAATTTGGAGATTGAAGCTATGAGGTGACGATGCAACATGAAGATCATGTGAAGGTAGAGAAAGAAATAGAGAAGGAGTTGCATGTGATTAAGCGACAACTCAAGGAAGAACAGGAGCTGCACAGATGAGAGAATGAGTTGTAGCAAGAACAGGTACAACACAGGGTGCAACATGCACAGATGGATGAAACTGTGCCTATACAAGTTATGGATCCATCCCAGTAGCTAGCATGGAGTAGACAAGGTGAACAGTGTTGTTGATCGCATGTAAGGGAATTTAGCAGCATGCATGTCAATGTGTGTACACATGTGATCCCACACATTTGGCACACTCATCGAGGCAAATACAAGAAGCAAGTATGACTAGAGCTGAACATGTATTCCAATAGGTTGATGCACATGGCCAACAACACATGCTTGGAGATCAGTGCAGACACTATGCATCAGCATGTTGCCGATCTTGTCGCACCCATGCAATAGAGGCAAGAGTTCGCTTTCAGTAGGATGTCACCATTGAGTGCACGGACACCATCATAGATGACCAAGCTTGGAATTAGCTCGCCACCGTCCACCATCACAAGGATGTCAAAGAGTTGGTCTTACTACAATATTTTGAGTGTTAGTGATGTCTGGCATGGCTTGCTCAATCCATTTTGTCTCACATGGGTACATGTGCATATTGTATGCAACATCTTGTCAAGTGGAAGTTCAAGTGTCGATAGTTGAATGTAATAGTCATAGAGTAGTTGAAGAGTCATGAGGGTAGATGAACGATCATAAAGGGGAATGTCAAGGGTTACCCCACCCTTTACTATAAATAATCCCTCATAACTCATTGTCTAGGCTTTTGGTTAGCCAAGCTTCCGATAATAGTATCTTAGAGAGAGCTTGGACAGTATTGTAATGAGCCTTGGCTTCTTCACTGTGCAGAGCTAGTATATCTCTTTGGAGAAGGAGGCGACAGTGACTGTAACATTCCATTGTCGGAACTAGTGGTTGGTCATGGTTGTATTGTATGACTGAAACATACACTTCTTAATATAACAGAGCCAACATGTTTCATGCATATTACGTATTGTATTTCAGCTATCTTATTTACTCTAAATGGTATATGTATATGTTTTCTTACGCATGCATGTGTAGCTATTTTCTGTATTGTTGTTGCTTTAACCATCACTTTGGATTGCTAGCTCACCTTCCTTCCAATTTGTGATGCATCTTAGCTTGAATGTTCCCTTCTTAACTCCATGATTTTAGAGGTTTCTAAGGGGCGCACTCACCTCACCTCTCATGTGTTAGAAATGCTCATGCACCTTCCTTGAATTACTACATATGTCACACCCTTACTACCAACAGGGACATCTTACTTGCCTTTGCACACCATCGTGGTCAAGGCGATATCGTACGACCCACTGCTGGAACTACTACACCAAATGTTTTGAGGTCTAGTTGGGACTTCTTACTGGGGAGATCCCCTGACATGTTGGTGGGTCCAGCACCGTCAACAAACGGTTTGGTTAGCGTTGAATTGTCGAAGATTTTGACAAGGTTTGACTAGTATTTGACTTGGATTATTGGCACATATTTCTAGACAAATTGTTGATTTGTAAACCTTGTTGAAGAATATTTTCTCCTAAAGAAAAGTTGTTTGGTTTTTTCCAAGGTTGGGTTTCCCAAGGTAAAAATATTGTCTCTATTGTGCATGGTTGTCTTTCTATTATCTTTACCATTTCTACTGCATTTACATTTGATATGTTTCTGAAGTTTAATTTCTCAATGATATCAGTGGCATAATAATACAGTGTGAAAATTGTTAGGAAGTAATTATCTAGCAAAAAATAGTATTCTATTTTGCATCTTGTAGAAAAATCAACATGGTTTCATAGCTTTGTTGAAAGATTCTATGTAAACAAATCACAAAAAATAAGAAAATATAGATCAATGACTTGAAAATAAGCCTCTTTGAGGGGGAAACCTCCTTTTACATCACATAAATAAGCAATTCCTAGATGGTTCAAATGATAAGACGTCCTTGGTATATAGAGGAGTCTAAAGGGTCAAAATATAATTAGGGCTTACATAAAAATAATAATGTAAGGGCTCAACAATAACAATAGTGGGTTTCTATGGGGCACAACAATAATAAGATGGTTCTACATTGTTATTATAGGGAACTAACATACCCCTTTCCTTCAAAAAAGTGTTTTCCTCATTGCTTGAGTAGTTTTGGATGCTTCTATATGAAATATTCATCCTCTCATGTAGAATATTCAATGGTTAAGTTCTTCCACTTAATGAGATACTCTAAAATTGATCAATTTCGTAGCTGTCAGATTCTTGTTTCCATGATTGCTTTAGGTTCCATTATGATTTTTCCTTCCTCATCAATTTCTAGCAACATAGTTTAAACTAGGAGCTTGTCACCTATAACCTTATTTAAACATGAAACATGGAAAAATGGGTGTACTCACAAAAATGTAGGCCCACTCCAATTTGTATGCCATAGTACCAATCTTTTTCAAGACCTTATAAGGGGCACATTACTTGGGTGATAATTTATTATCCTTCTTACCCTGCTTAAGGGACATTTGTTTGTATGGTTGTAGCTGTAAAAATACCCAATTGCCCAAATGAAAACTTCTTTCACTATGATGTTGGTATGCCTATTGTTTCATTCAATTATGTGCCACATTCATGTTATCCTTTAAGAGTTGGAGAACTTGTTGTTGATGCTTGATGTGATCTTCCACTGCTTGAACCTTATGATTATTTCTTAAAGATCATGTGATGGAAAATGGATGATATCCATAAAGCACAATAAATGAGGTAATTTTTGTTGTGATATGGAAGGAAGTGTTATACCACCATTATGTTAGAGGTAACCGTTTGACCCATTGTGTTTGTTTATTAGATTTAAAACAATGAAGATATTATTCCAAACATTTTTTCACTATCTCAATTTTCCCATCAAGTTGAGGATGATAAGATGAGCTATGAGCTAATTGAGTACCAAGACAAGAAAATAATTATGTCCAAAAAATTCCAGTGAAAATGGGATCTCTGTCACTTACAATAATCTTTGGGTTTCCATGTAGCTTTTGAACTTTTTCCACAAATGCAATAGTGACTGTACAATATTTGAAAGGATGAGATAGTGCACAAAAGTGTGCATACTTGGTTAGTCTATCAACTGCCACCATGATCACATTCTTTCCTTTGGACTTGGGGTAAATCTGTTGTAAAATCCATTGATAGCTCGACCTAGAATGACTAATGGTTGTAAAATATCCAGGGTCTTAAGTGCCTCAACTTTATTTTGTTGAAAAACCACAAATTTTTCCACAAACTTCTAGATATTAGATTTAAGGTCATCCCATAAAAATTCCTTCTTGGCTTGTGGTAAGTTTTTAAAAATCATGAGCGCCCACCTATAAGAGAGGTGTGGAATTCAAAAATAACCTTTTGTTTGAGTTTGGAGTTCTTACATAGATATAAGCGATATTTCTACCATAGTGAATCATTTTTCTAGATAAATGTATTAGATGCACTGGGATCTTGCTACAACTCTTGAATGAGTTTCCACACCTCTTCATCATTCTTCCATTCATCCCTTGCTTCAACTATCGAATCAGGTCAATAATAGAAATGGCACAGAGAAATGCTTCTGCATCCTCATCCCTTCTTGAGAGTGCATCTGTAACAACATTTTTCTTCCCATTTTTATAGATGATTTCAAAGTCATAACCAAAAATCTTTGTGACCCATTTTTTTTGCTCTTCTGAAGACAATATTTGTTCCAATAAGTATTTAAGACTATCATGATATGTTTTTACCTTGAAGTGTCTTCCCATTAGGTAAGAGAACCATTTCTTCAAGGCATGTAGTATTGGCAACGTTTCCTTCTCATAAATAGGTTTGTGTAAATATTTTCCCTTGATTGGAAGATTTTCAAAATAAATGGGTCTTATTTCTTGAATTAAAACAACACCAATGCCATTTCTTGATGAATCACATTCCATAGTAAAGTTTTTTATGAATTCTAGTGTAGCTAAGACAAGAGCTCAACACATTTCCTCTTGAAGATGTTCATAGGCCTCAATTGCTTTTTGATTCGGAAAATGCAACTTTCTTCAATAATGTTGTTAGTGGTGTTGTTATTTTCCCATAATTCTTAATAAACTTGCAATAATACCCTGTCAAATGGAGAAATACCCGAACATGCTTTAAGATTGTGGGGATTTTCCATTCCTTTATGGATTTAATTTTGTTAGGATCTACCTTAGCACCGTGATGAGATACAATATGACCCAAATAATCCACTTCATGTACTCCAAAGAAACATTTGGAGGGTTTTGCATACAATTGTTTCTCCTCGAATAGTTTGATCACTCTATCAAAACGTTGAACATGATCTTTCCAAGACTTGATGTAGATTAGTATATCATCAAAAAATACTAACACAATCTTTCTATGGAAGGGTTTAAAAATGGAATTCATCAAACCTTGAAATGTGGAAGGTGCATTAGTAAGGCCAAAAGGCATGACCAAAAATTCATAATGACCTTCATGAGTTTTGAATTTTTTTTTCAAAATGTCTTCTATCTTCTTTCTAATTTGATGATACCCTGAGCAAAGATCCAACTTTGTGAAGTAAATTTCTCCATGTAGTTCATCCAACAAATCAATAATGAAAAGAATGGAAAATGTATCTTTAATAGTGAGATTATTGAGCTCTCTATAATCTAGACACATAAGGCATGATCCATCCTTCTCGTGCACCAATATTAAGTATGAAGAAGAGAAAGAACTTTGGCTAGGTTGAATTATACCCACCTCTAGCATTTTTGCAACCATAAGTTCAATTTCACTCTTCTGGGCATAGGGATATCTACAAGGTATGATGTTTGGAGGAACACTTCTTGGAATCAATTTAATAGCATGATCATGATCATGAATAGGTGGGAGACCTTTGGTAGTCTCAAACACCTTGGAATGATTGTCAAGGAATATTTGGAAATTTGGAGAAATGGATGACTTATATGTTTGAACATCTGGTGAGCATAATTATGCAATTACCCCTTGTTGTTCTTTCTTAAAAATAGTTTTCATGCCATTAGAGTTGATTATCTTCATATGTTTCCATGTGATACCCCTTAATTCAATTTCCTTTCCCTCCTGGAAAAAATTCTTGAAAAATTCTTGAAAATTAAAAGATATCATCCCCAAAGATTGTAACCATTTGAATCCTAATACAACATCAGCACAACCAATTGGAATGGAAAGAATTTGACTATTCAATAAATATTCCCCCATAGTTGGATTGATATTATGCCACTTCCTTGAGCAATTTATCATAACTCCATTTGCAACCATCACTTGACACTCTGATGTTGAATATGGAATGTAGTTAAAATCCTTAGTTATCTACAAATAATAAAATTATGGGTACTACCTGAATCAATCAACACTATTACCTTTTTATTCTTGATATATTCTTTTATCTTGAGGGTTTGAGGAGTGGTAATCCCTGCTAATGCATTACAAATGCTCAGATACATTTCATCTTTTACAACCCCTGGGCTTCGTTCCTCATGTATATCTTCTTTTGATATTTCTTGTTCCTTTTCTTCCTCATTAAATTGTAGGAAAAAAATGATTCATTTGACTTGTGCCTTAGTCAAATTGAGAAATTCGAATTTCCACTTCAATAGGATGAGTTGTCAGATAGTTAGCAGGGGTGACATGGTCAAATCACTCAATTAAGTTAGTCAATTTGAGTTTGTGGGAAATAAGTAGAGTTCTGCATGTGTTGATTGCTAATATATAGCTATATAGTGGATTTATATTTAGTAAAAGTTATGTATCTGAGCTCTAGTCTAGAATAGATTAGGTATGAGTTCATTTGAATAGTTGTAACTATTTTTAACTCACTGATCTCTCAGTTAACTAGTCAATTTACTAAGAATATCCCTAGTCATGCATGCAATTCGAATTGCCTAATGGAGTGGAGGAAAAATGAATAATTGTAATAATTATTGTATACTAGTGAGTGTACAGAGTTTTCATTGATAAGGTGATCTAATTCTCTTGGGATTTGCACAAGGAAATAGGAGTGTTCCCTATCTTTTAGGAGTAGGAATTGCACAAGGAAATATGAGGAAGTCAGAGGCCTATTTTGGCTAAGAATTTGATATAGTAGACTCAAGAGGAGGAGATCAATACTACAGTGTAGTTTTAACTTCAAGGATTCAAGTTTCCATTGTGATAAATCATTGTTCTCATCTAATATAATACAAACAAAGGAGGGGTTTTTCCCAGTTGTGTTCCCCAGTAAAAACTATGTTCATTGTGATTGAATGATTATATGTGTTTCTATTGTTAGCTTTCCTTCTGTAGAATTTAGTAGAAGAAAAATTGTGTATATTGATTTCAATCTGATTTCATTAGCAACTGCAAATTTTGAGTTATTTGTACATGGTATCGGAGCCATTGAAAACTACATAGAAACCAGGTTCCTAATCATCTCTCAAAGAAATTTCGAATATCATATTTGTGGTACAATCATTTCTTCAATTTAGGAAAAATCTCTTTCAATGGATTGAGGCTTGAGTATGCATTAGAGGGGACCTCGAATTTATGTGCTTGGAAATATAGGATGGAAGTTGTGCTGGACGAGAATGGAGTATTGGAGTAGACACAAAATGATATTCTAAAACCAAGAGCATCAGATGCACAACAGCTAGCTCAATGGAAGAAAGACACAATAAAATCCAAAAGGATTATCTTGGAGGGAGTCAAAGACCATGTGGTTTCAAATTTGCATGGAAAAGAGACTCCATTCTAAATGTGGGAAGCACTAAAAAGCCTATTCGAAAATAGTAGTGATGCTAGGAAGCTGGCATTAAGAGATAAGCTCAAGAACATTCAAATGGGTAAAAATGAAACTATTGTTCAATACTTATCCAATTTAACTTAGGTGAGAGATGAAATTGGAGGACTTGGAGAGAATGTGCCTCCATCTGAACTTGTGATATTATCACTCTGTGGTTTTCCAAAGTCCTGACACACCTATCAGGATTCAATTAATGGAAGGGACAAGTTCCCAAATTGGGAGAGACTTTGGTCTGACTTGGTGTAGGAGGAGATTATAAGAAACACTAGAGATGGAGTCATATCTAGAATTGATGAGGAAGAAAAATTTACATTAGCATGCAAAGGAGAGAAAATCAAAGGAAAGAAGGACTAAGGAAAAGAAGAAATCATATCAAGAACCATGGTAAGAAGAAAGACCATAGTAAAACTAAATGGTTTCATTGTTATGAGTATGGAAACTATGCAACCAAGTGTCCACATAAGAAATCCAATAAGAAGCTTGTAGCAGGAGCAAGAGGAAATGCTCTCACATCAAAATTCAAGTTAGTGTGTGAGACTTAGAACCTAGTGCTTCATTTCATATGACAGGAAATAAGGATTTCTTCAACAACTTAGAGGAGAAGGGGCTACATTTACACATAGATCATAGAGATGATGGAAGGTAAAGTACCAAAGCGATTGGCACTATCACCTTTAAGAGGGAGTCAAGCTCCCATATTCACCTAAAGAATGTAATGTATATGCCTAGTCTGAAGAAAAATCTAGTTTCTATAGTTGTACTTCAAGACATGGATATGATCTGGTGTTCAGTAAAGGGAAGGCTGATCTAAAGAATGTTGCTACTGGACAAGTAAAACAAATTGGTGTTCAGTATAAAAATCTCTACAAGCTAGAGTTGGATGCATACGTTGCATTGAGTAGTAAGGAAGAACATTGTTGGGTGAAGTATATGGTGTGTTAATGGACCAACATTTAATGTCAATCTAAGGTTCGTGGACTTTGAGATGCAACACTAGAAATTCCAAAGAGAGACTTCAACAACCTACAAAACAAAACCCTAATTTACCCAAAAATCACTCACACCTTGAGTTCCTGCACTAGTCAAATCTCTGTTCTAATCCTACACTCAAAAGAATTCATTAGAAACAAAAAAAAATTGCTATTAAAAACACCAATCCTGCAATCTACAAATGATTGAAAGAAAACCCTAAATATTGGCAATTGAAAAATAAACACAAATTGGGGAGAAAACCCTAATTACCCATCAACTAGGGAGTTGATCATCAACTCCTTATCTCACTGAGAAAATAAACCATAAATATTTCTTTCATAAACTAGGGAGTCATAGAAATGAATACTAGATAGAATACCCAAGCTAAGGCAATCAATAAATCCTAGTTAGAAATTTGCACGCTAGTTCTTTCTTCATTCAACTTTGAGTATAATGAATGCAACTAAAGATATGGTTTAAATCTACCTAAAGTGAAATCAACACAACCTGATGCATCAACCATATGAGAAAACATTGTTTGCATGAACTGGGAATAACCACTCTCTGTCCTAATAGCCACACAAGCTTGCATCCATTCTCTAACAAATGTCATGTCTTCCAAATCAGATCTTGATGCTAGAAATGTTTAGATTACTAATGTTGGTGACAAATTGGAGAAAAAACAAACTTTTTAATCTTAAAATTACAAGCCAATATCATGCAAGTAATTATCCAAAACAAAGCTACAGGTATATGGTTTAAATAATCAAAATCTCCTTCATCCAATAGCCTTTTCTGCAATCACTATTCATAAAATAATGTAAGTACATAACTGTAAGCCATTGTTCCAATGATTACAAGTGCAAGATCTATAAACCAAATTGACAACAAGATCATGCAAGCTTCATAAACCAAGCAGTCACAATAATAAATAATGGAGACTCTCTTTTCACATCGTCATATTACTACAAGGTTGCATCCAATCTCAATTGTTGCTTCCATGTCACATCTTAATTATACACTAGGGTTTTGGTTTGTCAACAATTCTTAGTCCAATAAATGTAAATAAAACTATTTTTCTCTTGAATTCTCATTAACTCATTCAATAGTAATCAAATATCTCATTAAATACTTCAAAACCCTAGTCACAATGTTTAGCAAAAAGTTTTAAATGGAGAAGGTTTGTTGAAGTTATGTTATGACATAGGAATTATAAGATTTAATGGATCAAAATATCTATTAATATAAGTCTTTACTCACAATACCTTTTTATCTCCTCCTTGACAAATGATCTCAAATCATGAGCACAATCAAAACCCTGAACAAATCTTGCACAAAAGTATTATAAATATAGTCCATTTCAGAATTCACAAAACAATGCAATGTAACTTAAGATCCTTATCCACACAATAAAATGTATGATATTTCTTGTTAGGATATCTCACACTTAATATTGTAAATTCCTAGATCTGAACATGAAGTAAGCACAAATCAAATAACTATGTGGATGGCATGAGAACATAGCACACAGTTTCATTAAATCTTAGAAATAAATCACAATAGTTAATGCACCAAATGGCGAAATTTACAATCTAATAGTAGAATAATAAATCATTCCAGGTAGATAAACTAAAAAGAGAGGTGTTGAGCTGCTTGGTGGGCCTAACCAATCTAGCTCACACCCTCCATAAACTACTTAAATCGTAGAGCCAATATAAGCATCAAATACACTGAAAAATAAGGAAAGAACTTGGCATGAATTTATTAAGATGTTGTGCAGGCCTTTTACATTATGGAAAAAAATCTCAGAATCCTAGTCAATCATTGGGGGGAAATCCCCTATAACTCAATTCAATAGCATCAGGATGTGGGATATATTTTTTGTTGTCATAACTCATCTTATATAGATTTTACAAAAAAATTAGCTTTAGACAAGCTAAATTACAAACAATATAGGAAATTGAATCCCAACAATGTGACATGAATGGGTGATGTAATTCAGCCATGATCCAATTGAGGAAACACAAATATGATACGAATTTTGCAGATCTAGGCATATTTTGGAATTTTGGAAAAAAAAAAAATCATTTTTATAAAACTACCTCAAAGATCCTTTTGTGTCTCTTAGACCGATACGAATTTTGGAAATATGTTTAGAGGAAACCTAATATGCAATGTTGTTAACAAAAACCTCTCTTATAATTTTCTTATTTAGCTCCATTGCCTCGAAAATTGTGCCTGAAGTTGATTTTTTGGTTATTTTGCAAATCTGGATTTTACATGATTTTTCTACAAATCTACATCAAAGACCCCTTTGGATCTCCCAAATGGTCGCGAATTTTGGAAAACTTGCCTTGAATTACAAAATTTCCTATACTAGGAACAAAACCCATGTTCCATAATTTCAAAATTCACTTTCAGTTGCATGTGAATCTAGGAGGAAGTTGGCAGTTCGAAAATTGTTGTGAATTTGGGGCTGAAGCATATTCCCTAAAAATAAATCCATATGACCTAGATGCATTCTAACTCATGTGAAAGCATGGAAAATCATTATGAACATAAACCTATTCTTGTTTTCCTCCCAGAAGTGTGCCAATATGTCAAACCCTAAATCGGTGCAGGAATTGTTGTTGGTGCAGGAACATGGTAGTGAAATATAAGCACGCATTTTGTTGTTAGGTAGGCTCCAAATAGTCTCTAACATGTGATCATGTACATATGTTTTTTGATGGTGTTTGTAAATCAAAACAGGTAAATTTATGTCAATTTTTATGTTAGAATCATGAGCAGAATAGCATGAAATTAAAGTGCTAAACAAAGACAAGTAAATGAACATCAAACCATCAAGAAGAACACTTAAAACAATGTTTTGATAAAGGAGTTCACCCCTCTTGGGCTACATCTCCTTGGTCCAGCTTCCATGGCTTGGGCCTCTGTATTTGCTCAAAATGGAAAAAAACACATTTTACAATGCTCTACAACTTCTAAAACTTACTTCAATGGATTCATAGCATAAAAAAAAAACCCAAATATGACTCTCCAAGCTTTGGAATTGAACTACAGCTAATCTAGGCTTGACCTCCTCTCCTAGTGGCCCTGGGCTTCCTCAAACTTCAAAGTGTAAAATTCATGTATAGAAGTGCCTCTCTACCTCTGCAACCTATTGCATTATGTCCAGAGCATCCAAATCATCTAGGAACCTCTTTTCCTGCTCCTCATTTGGTCGAATTTTGCTCTAGTTATGACCAAAATTGGTTTATCCTAGAAAACCTCCACTAAAACTGGAGGAACTCCAATTAACTTCAATAAACTTAGAGTTGGTGCCAAATTATCAGACTACCAAAAACTCTACCAACCTTAACTTCTGAATAATTAACAGTTAAGTGCAAATTAATTAAGTTAAACCTCTAATTAAAGCTAATACCGCGTGGTTAGGCTAAACCATTAATCTGGTAGTTTCGCGGAGGAGGTCACATGTCATGGTTTAACGTCACGGTTATGGTTTAACATTGTGGTTTATGGTTAACCATTATCCATAGCCATTAACCACTGGAGGAGTGTTCACATCAAAGGGCTGGCCCTCCTAACCCTCAAACTCTTGGCGGTTACACCATAACTATGCATTGAATCCATTATATTGTAAGAACCACTAGCGCTGCTCAATGGTATGTCACTTGGTCTATACAGAGGAAGTCACAGGTTCAAACCCTAGTACCTCACAAAAATTTGATGCGTGTCATAACCGACCTTTGAAGAGTGACACATGGCAGCCTACGGGCTTGCCACTTGTCCCCTCCTGATTGGTCCACAATCAACCAATAAAAACTTGCCAATGCACCAAACCTGTAAACCAATAATAACATATCATTTGGTGAATCTGGATAGGCCATTGACCAACCTTGACTTTGTACAATCACCTGCCACGTCAGTAGTCCATATTGTTGACTGTACATTTTTTCTCAAAATTTCATCAGTTTGGCAAAGTGGTCAGTGGGCTCTATCTTCCTCATACAAACTTTGTTTTGAATGAAACAAGTTGCATTGGGATTTTTTTACCGAGATAGATGTGGTTGTTTTGGTTTTGAATGATTTTGAGCACTTTGAGTTTTGAGCTAATTTTTGCCCCTAATGTAGATTTTGATCATGACCATTTTCCACAGTCTCAACTATAAATGACAGGTCTTGTGTGATCTTCATAGATGATTTATCCTACAAATTTTAGATCTATTTCATGAAGAAGAAAGATGAGGTTTATTCAAAGTTTGTTGAATTTAAAGCCTTAGTTGAAAATGAGATTCGAAAGAAAATTAAATCCGTGAGAAGTGATAATGGACGAGACTATGTTTCTAATGCCTTGAATTATGTTCCAAGGAGGGTATTATAAGGGAGTTGATTGCACCCCACAACCCTGTTGATGCCTCTAAAATCACTGCATCAACATCGGGGAAAAGCACCCGATCTGGACATTAAAGCAGCTCCTTTTCCATTTGGTGTGGTGGCTCCGACTGGATGTAATGGGACCAATTTCCTAGTGATATATGAAATAATGGATGATTGATTTGTAATGGATAATGGGAGTGATAAGTGCTCTATTCTAAAGTGTGAAAATATACAAAGATAACTAATCTATCCCGGGAATTCTTCTAACAATGTGATTCTTGATTGTTTCTATTGACAAGTAAACATGTAGATGACTTACTCATAAATAAAAATATGCATTCATATGATAATTACTTTGTTCAATTAATTGAACAAAGTAATAATTAAAGCATTATCGTACTGATCTTAATATGTCACTGACATATATATGTTTAAAAGATAACAACTCGGAAACATTCAAAAGTGACAAGTTAAAGACTTGTTGTAGACACACACACACACACACATATATCAATAATAGCAAAGTTGATAAATGTTGATTCACACAGAGAAATAAAGTGAAAACATAGATAATAGTACCTTATGCATTTGGATCTCCTCTAATGTAAATCACATTCAAATTCTATCTTCTAATTTGGAAATACTTTCACAGGAAGAAAAAGTGCATATCTCATAAAAGCCTTCTTTATCAAAATTTAGAATTTAGGTCCAGTCTTTTATAAAAATAAATATATTGGAAGTATAGTAGTGCAACTCCCAACTTAAGTCTTAATACAAAATTGAGGACCCTTTCTAACAACATGAAAGGGTCTATAAACACTACAAAAAATAACAAACTATGAAAGAAATATGCTATGCGCTGGTATGACCAAAAACATAAAAATATGGGATTTATCTTGAAATAGCAATGCTGCAATCGGTCGAAAGGATTCACTGAATCAGCTTATCTTCTTGTGATCTTAGCTGACAAATGGCAAGCATTGGCTAGACCTCTGGTGGCTGACTCATACGAGAGTGTAACTGAGTTGTAAATTTGGCATCAGCAAGTCCGAGGATCAAGTGGTTGATCGCATCTGTGAGACATTTTATCACCATTTGCTGACTATGTGGTTTTACAAGGAAAAACAAAAACATTTCCCATGTTAAACTGTGAATGCCTCCGATTAGTTTTTCTCTATGCATCAGCTCATGTTTCCATTGTTGTTCTAATGATTTCACCTCTGGGAGTTTGCCTGGAGAGAATTCTGTTATTAGATTACATAAATATAGGCTATTGTTGATTAACTCAATCAAATTATTTGTCGCTGATCCACATTTGGATGTAACTCTCTCAGCTTTCATTAACTGAGACTCCCATTCAGAAAATAGAATTTCTTTATGTGACTCCTATATCTTTGGCAGGTTGGTAGCTTTTCCTTCATTTGAATCTTTCCAAGATAGAAACTTATTTAAGATCTCATCTTCCTTCTCTAAATCAAGCCTTGAATCTACTAACTTATCGATCATAGCTACTGAGATATCACATAAAGGAACAACCAATGAAATATTATGACATAGAAGGTCCAACTGTTGCGATAGAGCCTTGGTCATCTCCAAGGCTTCAGTTCTAAATTCTTGTACCTTGGGATATCCTTTGAATCGCTCTATTTGATCCTTCATTTGAGTGATTTGCTCCTCTTTTGATTTATTCATCTGCTCGTTCAATAGATGTAGCTTGCTCAATGCTTGAGATAACTCTTGCTGCTTATGGATGGCCTATTCATTAATTCTCTATTTTTCATTAATTAATTACTCATTCAACTGGTCATTAAGTTGTCTCTGTTCCGCCAACTATTGTTCAAGCTACTCTATTTTTTGTTGCCATTCTACCGATTATGCCTCTAGTTGAATGATCGCTAGTCTTTTTCCTTCAATAAATGATTAACCTCTGAAACCTTATCTATTATTGTCGCTGTATATGCTCTGGCATATTGAGAAAGTTTGGTTAAATCTCCAGAGGGATTTATTTCCTCTGTCCATACCACATTCATCATTTCCATCTTAGGAGTCAAAAGAGGAGAGTGATCAATTTTCCTCTTGTTCCTCTGTCTTTTGACTACATCCCTATGCTTAGGGCTGTAGAAGACATCTAGTCATGGTATTTCTTCTACTTGCAAAACAATCTCATCAGTGGGATTTTCAGGGATGATCTTAATGTCTTTATGAAACTTTGGTGGGCCGCTTGTTTCTACAATCAAAACTATGTTGACTACTGATTTCTGTGTTGTAGACTCCTATGGTGTAGTGAACCCTTGTGCGTTCTCTAGATTACTGATGATAGAATTGAATTGTTCCCATTCCTTGATCAACTTAGGGTCAACATTAATGTGTGTATCAAGGGGTTCACTAACTGTTACCTGCTTTTGTCCCTATTCTGTTGTCTTCTTCTTCTCAGGAACCTTCTCTATTTCAGGAGAATTCTTAATGATTTTCTGTTCATTGTGTTCTTGTGGTTGAACTATTGAGGTTGTAGCTAATAAATCTAAAGGCAGGGTTTCCAATCTTTGGGCCTTGAGCCTATCGAATTTTTCTAATCTTTTTGTTCCCAATTTAGTCTTAGCCAATCCTTTGACCTGGAAAAATAGTTCTGCTGAAGAAAATAAGTTGTCAAAGCTATCCTCTTCATGATAAAATCTAGCGATTTTAGCCTGAGAAGTAACATTATAGGTAACCTTTTTAGGGTCATACTGTCTTTCTGGAATAGTTGCAAGATTTAACAACTTGATTTTCTCGACCTCTTTCTCTGCATGTTTAAAATCATGTAGGTTAAAGGCACCAGACTGAAGGGGAAATGTAACCACATGTGTTTCTTGGAGTCCTTAAGGGTCTTTGACATTCCTGCAACTGTTATATGATATGCTAATTCCTGGGCCAGTATTTTATCAGGGACGTACAACAGAAGAACATGAGGATCAGTGAGACTACCAAAAGCCTTATATATGTCAATTTCTCTTCTCCAAACCAACTACCCACTACTATTAGGTTAATTGTTGCTTCCTCGGATATCTTAGGGGCAAGCTTATTGAATAAGAAGTAATGTACAGGAATAATAAAACCATTACAAATTCTATACAAATGGTTCTTATAATGGGTCTTCCATAACTCTTTGTGATAAATGTGAACAGGATTGGGATCCTGGGGAGTCCATTTCCATCCGAGAATGGGGTATTCAGAATTAAAACAGATGATGTCCATTATGTAGGCACTATTACCCGAGAAACAATAGACCTCTTTCTTCTATATTCAAGTGTCTCGGTGGCCATTTTATCAAAGAGAATATTTACCCAATCCATAATATAGCCATGAACTATAGCTTCCATTAAAGGAACCATATCTATAAAGAACTTAGCAGAATTATGGACTCCGAAGAGTCTGCACATCAATGCGCCAACATAACAATAAGGAGAGGCTAATGAATCTACAGAGTACATACTCGATGTTTCATGCTTGTGTTTGGTCGAGAAGTGTCTCCATTTCCTGATAGGATCTTAATCAATGTTATTTTCCTTTGCAAAAGCTTCTAATAATGCTTTATTATAATACTTCTTTGGCTTAGGTAAATGATACATTTCTTTGAGATCCTCTACTCTAAATGACCTGAACACTTTTCCTTCAGCTATACTAAACGTCCTCTCTGTAGTTGCAATGTTGTCAACAATCCATCTGACCACGTCATTATATGGAAAAACTTTGGGACGCGTTGCTATTCTGTGTAGGTATGAGCAGGCCAATTCTTTCAAAGTATTCTTTGATTTACTTGTAGAATCTTTTGTATCTTCTTCTTCGAGTTCTTCAGGCTCTTCTACTTCTAGTAAATTATAGATAATCTCCCAGCTTGCTTTTCCTAAACCAAGGCAAGTCGTATCTAATATCAATCCTTTCTCATTCAGCTCTGGTTCTCTAACTATGACAGGGGCCTTGGCTTTCTTCACCTTCTTTCCCATGTTTTCTAGATTCATAAGCTCAGAGTAGCTCTGCACAGACAATGGAAAAGCGTAACAGAGAAATATTTGTGTTGAAGCTAATAAGGAATGAAAACAGTTAAGGCAATTCACATATGATAAACCAAATGTATTTAAGTATCACCACCAGTGAAATCCTAAAAGGATTCAACCTTAACTGTGAAATTAATGACCATCATAACCGCCAATCGTAGTAAATAAATTTCATAATTACCCGTCGCATTGGCCATATGCTTAATGATCCTTTCCAGCATGTCTTTAGATTTCCCTGATCAACGATCAACAATAAATCGTGAATCGCAATCGGAAGATTCAATGGGTTGGGCTTAACGTTTCGGACTGATAGCTCTGATCGCGATAAAGGAAAATATAATAAGACGGTATATGTTCAGTGAATAGTTTAGTTTATTGCTTTTAAAATTTATATTCGAAAACAATACCTTTTAATGAGGTTTCCTCGAAATGAGCACCTTTCTTTATAATATCGCAATCGGGGGTTTTTAAATTTCTTTTGCTATGTGTCATGTGATACCTTTGATTGCTAATTGCGACTACGTTATCGGATCAGAGGTTTTAATGAGGACCTTTTGAAATGCATCCTTTTATTATTGTGATATGTGATGTTCGATCGCTTTATCACATCGAAGAGTTATGGGGAATTTCAAAAGGATATTTCACATTTTATAAAAGGTTTTGGGTAATAACCCTATTGCGTTGGGCCTTTTGTGTGATATGATTAATGCCATGCATGTGATTTATTATTGAATGATTGAATTTAACTAAGTCTTAAAAAAGGGACCCATTTCTATTCAAAGTTTTTTGATAAAAATTTAGATATGGGGGGGAGCATTGTTGTACAGCACAACAATTGGTGGTTCACTGGATGAAACAATTATCTCTGAGAATATAATGCAATATTCATACTTTCTTAATTTAGAAACCTTAGAGTATAGAGAAAATAATCTAAGAACAATTAGATAATCATTAACTCTAAATAATAAAAAAGTTTCTGCAATTTATTTCTTATCTTAAAAATAAAAACATTCTAAGTTTATTTAAGCCTTGATTGGTTGATAGAGATAAAACAAGAGGACTTCTCCAACTTAGGATTTATGATGACTCCGTTGTCATAGGTAGAGCCTCTACTGCCAGCAAACATTTATAGTCTTGACAGGGTTACCTTTTAACCATTTAATCATTCATTGTCCCATCCATTTGAGAGTATAATTTCTAAGAGTAAATCCAAAAAGATACGTTTCCACATATTTTTTGTATTTCATTTTTTATCTTCTTTATTTCTTATTTTAAAATATAAAAATTCGTTGTCCTGGTTTGGTGGCCAGCTATTGACAATGCCATTCACTAGTTGTAATTTAATTGAACAAGCTGGCTCATGATGAGACCCCTTGTCTTATAATTATAAGCCATTACCCTGTTTTGATATGCAGTATTGGTAACTTCAGTTTAATTAGTTCCCTATGATCATAGTAAGCAGGCTCGTAATGAGACCTCTTATCTTTTATATCAAACATATTTTAGAATTACACTCTGAAAAATCATAAACTTTTATGGATGGGGTGAATGATTTACTCCTTAAGAGAATATGGATGACAATTTAAGAGTTGTAGATGCTAATTTTGGATCAGTCTTTGCTTTTTATAGCTAACCTCATTTGGCCTTTGCAAACTTGGGATGCTTTACAATATTTTCAAGGTTTGAAAAGATCTTACATAAATAAAAGAGGTTTTCAAAGTTTAATTTTACCTAATTACTTAGAACTTCCTTCTTTTTATTTAAGGCTTCCATTTATCAAAAGTAAATATTAACACTATTTTCTTTAGACAACCTTCAAAATAGTAAAGGCCAATAGAAGCCTATTTACAACCTTATTTCCTAACAAACAAACAAAACTGCAAATTCAAACAAACACAACTGCAAATTGAATATTTACAAATAAGAAGGGGTTACCTTCTTAAGTAAAGAATTTTTTCAAGATAAGCCCATTGACAGGAAGAGAATCTCTCTTTCCTGATAGATCTTGCAATATCAATGTTGATGGGCCTATCTTCTCGATGATTTGAAATGGTCCTAACCACATTTTCTGAAATTTAGTGTGTTTACCTTTATCTTCGTGGGCTTTGTCCCATTTCAAAACAAGATCACCAATCTGTAAAAAATTTGGGCTGGTGGAAGTTGTATCAAAAGAGGATTTAATAATCTGTTGATGCTTTGCATGTGTAATTCTAGCTTTTCCCTTCTTCTAATTTAAGGATTTGATTATATCTCAATTGAATAGAAGATGAGGGATTCTCTTCAATAAACTACACTAAGGCTAGAGATGAGAGTGCTAAGTTTCCTGGTATGACAGCTTCCTTTCCATACACTAGATTGAATGGAGAAGTGCCTATTGAGGCCTTCTATGTTATGTGATCTATCGATAGTGCAAATACTAAAGACTTGTGCCAATTCTTTTGATTCTGATCAACAGTTCCCTCAATGATTTTGATAAGATTTTTATTGGTTGATTCTACTAAATCATTACCCTAAGGGTTGTAGTTTGCAGAGTATTTCATTGTAAACCCTCTTTTAATAAAAAATTCAAGTATGGTATTTCCAGAGAAATAAGATGCATTATAAAAAACGAGAGCATTAGGTACACCAAACCTAGTAATGATGAACTGATCTATGAAGTCAGTAATTGCCTCAGAGCTGGCTACCTTCAAACGAATTACTTCTACCCACCTTGTAAAGTAATCTGTGGCTATAAGGATATATCTGTGCTGCTTGGAAGAATGTGGAATAATCTCTCCAATGATATCCAGTCCCCATTGTTCAAAGGTTTGTTCGATGTTGATTGGTTGCAAAGGAAAAGCTAGCTTTCTTTGTCTTCCACTAGTAGTCTGACACATTCTACACCTTCTTGCATATTCATGGGAATCCTTAAACAAGGTGGGCCAATAATAACCAACATGTATAATTTTGTGATCTATTGTATCACCTCCAAAATGTCCACCTACTGGACCATCATGTAGTTCCTACAAGACCTTTTGTGCCTCAATTTTTTCAAGGCATCTTAATAAAACCGAATCATAGTTCCTTCTAAACAACACATCATCAATAATATTGAAGTTTTTAACTTTTAGTCTTATGACACATTTATTTTTAATGGAAAGATTAGAAAGATCATATCCATTTTTCAATAAAATATCAAATCTACATATTGAGATTCAGGATTGATGGTACTTATCTCATTGATCTCCTCAATATTGTTTGAACCTTTATGTTCCTGAATGTTAGAAGCTCCTGCTAACAACCTGCAAAAACCTTGACCTTTGACAATTTTCACTAGTTTAATGTCCAAATCATATTCTTGTAATGTTGTAACCCAATTGGCCCTCTTCTCTCCTAATTCCCTCTGGACTAGTAATTGTCTCATTGCTGAAAATGGGACTATTACTTTTGTATGAGTTTTTAAGAGGAAAGGCCTAAAGTGTTTAATAGATTTGAACATAATGAAGGCTTTCTTTTCTACTTCGAAGTAATTGAACTCAGCACCTTGAAGATTTGAACTAAAAAATGATAGGGGTGCTTCCATGTTTTGATCATTGATTTGTGTCAACATAGTTGCATAGGAAGTATCGGATGCTAAAGTATATAAAATGAAATGATTGGAAAAATTGGGAGTGTTTATTGTAGGAGAATTTATGATTGCATGTTTTATTGAATCAAAAGATTACTTTTCTTTATGCCCCCATTTGAACATTGAGTTTTTCTTGATCATGGTATGTAATGGTAAAACAATTTGTGAAAAATCTGGAACAAACCTTTTTACAAAATTTATTTGACCTGAAAATGATTGCATTGACTTTTTATTATGTGGAAGTGTAATATCAGAAATCTCCTTGATCCTTTCTGGATCGATATAAATACCATCTTGTGAGACAATAAATCCCAAGAGTTTACCTTGGTCAAGAGCGAAAAATAATTTCTTGGGATTCAATGAAATCCCATACCTTTTACAGCATTCAAAGATTTGCTTTAAATGATGTAAATGATTTCTCTTTTCTTGGAGAAGACAGTGATGGCATCCAAATAGACAACAACCGATTTATTAATTAAACCTTTGAATGTTATATCCATTGCTCTCTGGAAGGTAGCTCTTGCATTAATCAAACTGAAAGGCATTTTTTGTTAGGCATATGTTCCCCAGTTAGTTATAAAAGTAGTCTTGAGTCTGTCATCTAGATGCACCAATATTTGTTTATACAGTAAAACCATCTAAGAAAGACATTAATTTAGAACCAGCTACTAAATGAAGAGTTTTCTCCATTGTTGGTAGTGGGAAGTTATCCTTTTGACTAGCTTTATTAAGATTTCTGAAATCAATGCAAATTCTAATGTCACCGTTCTTCTTTCTAATAGGTACCAAGTTAGAAACCCACTTTGAATGTCTAACAGGGAAAATTATCTTAGCTTTCAAGGGTTTGTTTAACTATGCTTTAATCTGACTTTCTAAGTTTGGATGAATTTTCCTCAATTTCTACTGCAATGGTTTCTCTTCAGATATCATTGGAATTGTATGTTGTATGATAGAAGTATCATATGTTTTTAAGTCATCATAATTCCAAGCAAAAACATTTCTGCATTTATTCAAAAGTCTGATAAAGGAAAACCTTTCTTCTAAGGTAAGTCCTAATCCCAGATTAATATTTTGTGGTTTGGCCTCAGTGCCAAGGTTTATTAATTCAAATCTCAAAGTAGAACTCTGAAGTTTTGAATTAGTAACTTGCTTAAACCTATCCTTGATGTCATATAGATCTTCAAGCTTGACCACTGATTTAGGTATGGAATTTTCCTCAAGTCTTTGCTTCATTTGAAGATCATGCTCACTCTCATCAATAATCTGGTCATCATAGGATTTATCAGAAGTTAAGAAATTCAAAATGTCATTGTCATGATTGAATATCCACCAGTTAGTGACATTGTCTCGAACCGATGGTCTAAAAATTAATTAAACTGAAAATCTAGCAGGGTTGTAATCCTCGGATGGGAGGAGCTTAGAAGCAACATTGTCTAGTAAATCAGCTGTTGCATTCTGAGATCTAGAAATGGGAGAAATATTAAATGCTAGAAAATGAGATATAAGGTCCTGAACCAAGGACTGATAATGCTTAAGATGACTAGAAAGGAAATGTATAGTATTTATTACTTGCTAACAATTTTAGAGTCATTGAATACTTTAAGATATTACACTTTCAGGCCTATTTCTTCGTAAAGTCCTTGGATTAATGCCTCATATTCAACAGTATTATTTGTACACTCAAATTCTAGTCTACAGGATAACATAGTTTTTCCTCCCTCAGGACTAACTAAAATACATCATGCCCCTGCACCGTCATTAGATTTTGACCCATCAAAATATAAAGACCAAAATACAGGCTTATCTATAGTTTTATTTACAATTTTCTTAGCAATATTAACACACCTTGATGTATCTGTATGAGAAAAAATTTCTATTTGAGATATGAAACTATTAACTAAGAAAGGTGATGATTGAACATTAAAATTACCAAAGAATGATTCAGATGAGTAGCTGCCAAGAATGTTATTATCGAATGCTATAGGTTAGTTTTCTTTCTCAAATTCTGTTACAGTATGAGTCATACACTACTCCCGAACAATCTTAATCTGATTTCATTTTTCTTTATAGGGAAGCCACATATGAGATCAATCAGTAGAAATGCAACCATAAAATTTCTCAGACCAATCTCTGCTTAGAATTAAACCATAAAACCCAGGGATGTCAACAATTAGTATATCAATTCTTTGAACTACTCTTGGATTAGTTGATAACCTAATGGTGACTGAATTGATTTCTCCTAACACTTGAACCTTAGTTCTATCCAATTGAACAATATGCATTGTAGACTTTTGAGGCTCAATATTCAATTTTGAACAAACTGAAGCTGGCATTATATTTGATGAAGCCCCTAAATCTATCAAGAAATTATGCAAGTTTCTATTGTATATTTCATAGGCCGAGAGAAAAGGCGGGGTATGAGAATTAGATCTATCTCTGATCAACACAGCATCAATAGTTTGTACTCTATTAGATGGTGGATTACCTGTTCCATTAGCTACTTTGGACAATACAACATTTGGAAGAGAAAAAGAAGGTATTGCATTTAATTCTTTGAGTAGTAATTTCTGCTGTTATTTAAGCTTGCTAAGCTCAAATATAGAAATATTTTCTCTAGTCTTCTTCATGTCTTCGATGATATTATAATCCATAGAGTCAGCAACTACTAATTTCTTGGATGATGAAGGTGGATTGGAAGACGATGGCTGATTTTGAGTAGGGATTGGTGTACATTTCTTTCTGGGAGCTTTATCTTTAGTAGCAGGACTCACATTTTTCTTCTTTTGAGTTGTTTGAATAGGTTCTGCTAATCCTTTACTCCTGGTACTTACTGGGAAAGCTTCATGTTCACTTTCAGTATCTAAATTGGTAAAATGAAGTCCCACATACCATGAAATTCTACAACATTTTCTTCCTCAGTGTCCTCAGATGATAAGATTGTATCTTCTTCTTCATCGTTCTCAGTATCCGATTCTACATTAGATATAGCATTAGGTGGTTTTGATTCAAGTTTTTTGAAGTTTCTAAATGGCTTCTTAGTGGAGGTCTTCACTAATTGTTTTTTAATTTCTACCATCTCATTTTACATAGTCTTTAAAACCTTTTGCAGACCTTCCATGTCATATGGATTTTTAGCCATTTTCTTCTTTGAATCATCTTTAAAAGTAACCTTTCTGGACTTTCACTCTTCAAGGGAAGTTTTCTTTTCTAAGGCAATGATACGTTTTTCAACTGCGATTGCTTCCATCATATTCTCTGCTAAAGTGGACTTTGCAGCTTTGTCAACAAAGATTGCTATGTTTAAAGGTAAGGCTGATATGTACCATTCACTTCTAACCTCTTCACTAGGTTTAGATGCAGTAGGAATCTTATTTAAAAGCTTATTAGATCGTGAGTTGAAATCTTTGACTGGTTCTCTTAATTCAGTTTTGAGATTTGAAAGATCATTGAATAATGTTGTTGTTGACCTATCATCTCCGAATTTAGTCAAGAACTGCTCTTGAAAAATGTTCCAACTAGTAATGGATCCTGATGGTAATGAAAAATACCAAGACCCAACTGCTCCTTAGAAGGCATATGGGAAAATCCTAACGACCACATCTTCTTTAGTTACTCCTTTTAAGTTTACTGACAACATAAAGTTGTTTATGTGTTCTTCTACTAGTGTGCCCGTATTTGGGTTAAACTTTGGCAGCCATTTTTTGGGATGAGCTAGAAATTGACTCAAGGGTGCAAGCATTGTGATTGCCCCAAGATTGTTCCATGGTCTTTGAGGCATTGTTGAGCTACTAATAGAGGAAAGCGTAGATGAAGTTCCAAGTGGTTGAGAAGAAGATGTTGAAGTTCTAGTACCCTGTTGAACAACAATATGGAGTGGGGGAGTGGATGGTTGACTTTGCAATGGAGAAGATGAAATGGATGATGATGATGAAAGAGACTCACTATCAGACCCTTCAGGTGTCTTCCTTGCTCTTTTTCGTTTAGGCAGAGGGAATTCTTTGGGTTCAATACCAAGCTTTTCACTCTGTAATATGGTAACAGGATGAGAAGGAATGTATTGCAAAGTCAAACTGCCTTGAGATAACTCGAATTTCTATGGTGATATTGAAAATCCTTAAAGTTTATGTATTAGAGATTGAAATTCAGGAGGCTCAAGAGTAGATTTATATGATATGTTTTTGGGTTCAGTAGTGGTTTTTTTCATAACTTCTCTCTTATAAATTGGAGATCGTGAATGCGAGGGAGAAGTCAGAGGTGATGTGGAGGGAGATTTACTCTCAGAATGGACTATAGATTTGGATTTTCTCGCCATTCACAGTTCATGCCCTCCTTCTAGTGCCAAAATTTTTGATGCCTCTAAAATAGTTGCATCAACATCAGGGAAAACCACCCAGTCAGGACCTTAAAGCAGCTCCTTTTCCGTTTGGTGTGGTGGCTCTGACTGGATGTAATGGGACCAGTTTCCCAGTGATATATGAATTGATGGATGATTGAGTTGTAATGGATAATGGGAGTGATAAGTGCTCTATTCTAAAGTGCGAAAATATACAAAGATAACTAATCTATCCCAGGAATTCTTCTAACAATGTGATTTTTGATTGTTTCTATTCACAAGTAAACATGTAGATGACTTACTCATAAATAAAAATATGCATTCATATGATAATTACTTTGTTCAATTAATTGAAAAAAGTAATAATTAAAACATTATCACACTGATCTTAATATATCACTGATATATATATGTTTAAAAGATAACAACTCGGAAACATTCAAAAGTGACAAGTTAAAGAATTGTTGTAGACACACACACACACACACACACACATATATATATCAATAATAGAAAAGTTGATAAATGTTGATTCACACAGAGAAATAAAGTGAAAAAATAGATAATAGTACCTTATGTATTTGGATCTCCTCTGATGTAAATCACATTCAAATTATGTCTTCTAATTTGGAAATACTTTCACA